>JAGDYQ010000121.1:774292-933850 GCA_021962125.1 Bulinus truncatus
ATTTTAATGACGATTTTACAAATTTCGACCAGTGTGAACGACGTAGACCACGATATGAACACGGCCTTGATGCATGCGGCATTCAACGGTCATTTGGAGACAGTGAAACTGTTAATGGAACACGGTGCGGACGTGAATTTGAGAAATGTTACAGCGCTTATGTTGGCGTCGTACAACGAAGACGCGGATTGATTTCTGTCCTGCTTAAGGGTGGAAGTGATGTACATGTCACAGATGAAAATGGAAATAACGCTTTGATGATATCAGCCATCTCTGGGCACGTCGAAAACTTAAAAATGTTATGTCAGCACGGGGCTGATGTTAACTTTCCCAACGCCATTGGTCAAACTGCTTTGATTATGAGCTCACAAAAAGGTCACTCTGTAATCGTTGCTCACCTACTCCGGATCGGGGCTGATTCTAATATTCTTGATAATAATCATGAATCGGCTTTATTTTTAGCCGCTCAATCAGGATCGTTTAGCACCGTTGAGGCATTAGTTAACTTTGGAGCTAATATCAACAGAAAACATAAAGAAGGCATGACACCGCTCATGAAAGCCTCGAAATTTGGATATTCAGATATCGCTGAGTATTTACTAAAGAAGAAGGCGTACGTCAATGAAAAAGACGACAATGGTTCGACTGCATTCATGTATGCGGCTGAAAATAACATGGTGGATGCAACAACACTACTTTTTAAATACAATGCCGATTATGACGATAAAGATAACCAAGGCTACACATCTTTGATGAAAGCAGCAGCTAGCGGACATTCAGTAATGATAATTCATTTATTAGCTATGGGATGCAAAATGGAAGATTCTCCTTCGTCGGAGAATACAGAATTACTGTTGGCGATTTCGCATAAGAAGACGGAGGCAGCTATGCTACTTTTAGAAATGGGAGCTAATGTTAACCATAGAAACACGGCAGGCTTAACGCCCCTGCTGATCGCTTCTTCTTATGGGGACAATCAAGTGGTTGGTGAACTTTTAAGAAGGCACGCATCGGTCAACACAGCTGACGACTGTGGTCAGACGCCGTTAATTTTGGCTGCCATGAACAATCACTTAGGTACACTAGATATGTTTATTTCGGAAGGATCGCAGATCAACGCTAGAAATAAGAAAGGAGAAACAGCGTTGTCAGTGGCGGCGTCCAAAGGATGGGAAGACATAGTTTGTAAGCTGTTAAGCGTTGGCGCCAATATCGATCAACGTGATAACAGCGGCTGGACTCCCCTGGCACACGCCGCCCTTGGTGGACACAATAATGCAGTCAATCTGTTGATAAGGAAAGGAGCAGATGTTGATGCCGTAGACAACTTAGGTCATACTGTACTAATGCTATTGGTCGAGAAGGAGAAAGTGGACATGGCTGCTCATTTCCTTCAGCACAGAGCTAATGTCAACAAATGCAGTGTCACTGGACTTACCGCACTTATGATCGCAGCAAGCACAAAAAACTCTTGCATGGTTTACGATTTAATAAAGCACGATGCGAATATCAACGCGAAAGATGCAAGTGGCGAGACAAGCCTGATAAAGAGCTTGGACCAGGTCAACTCTTTGCTACTTTTGTTGAATAACGGGGCGAACATCGATGAGATGGACAATAGAGATGAGACGGCTTTAATGAAGGCGTCCGATCGCGGTTTAGTCAAGGTTGTTGAAATACTGTTGTCCTATGGCGCTAATGTCGGCTACACAGACTTGCAAGGCAAGACTGCTGAAATTAAAGCAGAGGAGAAAGGTCACACTGAAATGAAGCGAATGATATACGAAAGAAAGGATGTCAAAACTAATGGTATGAATCAATTACGAGATATTAGCGTTGTAGAACAAAGGAAGAAAACATTTAATTTTGACTGTTTGATATTTAATGAAGATTATTTTGCAGTTGAAAAGGAATATTGCTTAGAAGATGAAAAGAAACATTTTTACATGAATAAATCTTTTGAAACAGGTAACACTTTTGAACAAACAAAGGAAAAGTATGATTTAGTTGCTTGGTTATTTAATGAAGACAAGGAACACTTTATTGTTCAAGAGGAAGATTACTTGGAAGTTGAGAATGGAAGCTTCTTTTTGAAAGACTGTAACAGTACACAAACAGAACGTGAATTATGTAAAGAAACAGACCTTTAATATTTAATTAATTAATCATTATTCTATGTCTAGAGTTTTATATAAAGAAAATTATAACACATTGGACTTACTTATTTGTAACTTGAAACACAATACTATATTCAATACGTCTTTATATACCAAATTTATTGTTTAATGTTATATAAGTCTCTTGGTATTTTAAAATGTAAAGTGCGTTTTATGCAGGCTGATAAAATAATTCAGTTACACCTTAAACATTTTTACCTTCGATTTGAAATAAAGATATCTCTTTGGACATTTTTTTCCATGATATTGAAACACGGTTTGGTGAATCTTTTGCTTATAATTTATTTATTTTTGTATTAATCCTAATAAATATATGTAAAGTATAGTTTCTGATTGTTTAAGTGTACACATTTTAAGAGCCGTCATGTTTAAGGCTTTTACAAATTCTAAACAACGTATTTGTGGGCATTTTTGTTTATAATATAAAAGACCCTGTAGTGCTCACAGATTAAATATTATATAGATGGAGCATCTCTATATAAACAGTCCTGGTTTGGTGTCTAAAACACTCGCGCAATTGTTGTTATTCGCTTTTGTTTCCAATGACGCTTTCCATTCATAAAAACACACAGACCAATTTACACCTCCTTGATTTTTTTTTTTCAAGACATGAAATATGAATGAAAAAGCTTTCAATTTGCTATATAAATATAAAAAAAGCGATAATATATATTATTCAATTAAATAGTTCATGGGTTTTAGGAGATTATATATATATTATATATATATATATATATAATAAACATTTCTATTCAATGAATGGACTGATGAGTGTAAATATCATTAATGGCGGCTTGCTCAATCTGTATAATTTCTTATCTGTGGTAGTGCTTGGTGCATGTCTCAATTCTTAGTTTTAAAATGGTTTAAATCATAGTTTTGGTCTTATTTTACTGAAACAGACAAACTGGCAGACTGTCGGACAGACACATATTTTAGATACACATTTCATATAAATTTATAATTTGAATAGTGACCCCATTAAAAATCCGGGACACTTCAACTTTGTGAATAAATATACTTAAAAGATTACATGTCTCCCTGAATAAATATTTTAATCTTTGCTCTAGCCTTTGACTGTGATTATCACATGCGTTCATTGCTAGTCCAAATTTATCTGTGACCTATAATCTCTAAGCAGTGAACTTTGACGTCAAATATATTACATTGTATAGAGTTGAGTTTATGCATCGTTTTCTAGACATTTATTGTTTCAATTAAACATTTTTTGTTATTATCTACTTGACACCGTATCAAAATCTTTATAAACTTTTTTTATACTTAACTGTTTAAATATCAATACATTAAAACATCAAAATATTGTAAATTAACTTTTTTAATTTGCTCTCCATTTTTTTTTTACATTTTATTCGAATTATTTCGTCATATTGCATGAATTTTTTTTTAATATGTTACTGGCCAGCCTCTTAGCGTGAAAATTGTACAGGAGGGGCCATGCATTCTACAGCAGGGGCCAGACATTCTACATCAGGGGCCAGGCATTCTACAGCAAAGGCCAGACATTCTACATCAGGGGTCATGCATTCTACATCAGGGGCCATGCATTCTACAGCAGGGGCCATGCATTCTACAGCAGGGGCCAGACATTCTACATCAGGGGCCATGCATTCTACAGCAGGGGCCAGACATTCTACATCAGGGGCCAGACATTCTACAGCAGGGGCCAGACATTCTACATCAGGGGCCAGGCATTCTACAGCAGGGGCCAGGCATTCTACATCAGGGGCCATGCATTCTACAGCAGGGGCCAGACAATCTACATCAGGGGCCATGCATTCTACAGCAGGGGCCAGATATTCTACATCAGGGGCCAGGCATTCTACATCAGGGGCCAGGCATTCTACATCAGGGGTCATGCATTCTACATCAGGGGCCATGCATTCTACAGCAGGGGCCATGCATTCTACAGCAGGGGCCAGACATTCTACATCAGGGGCCATGCATTTTACATCAGGGGCCAGACATTCTACATCAGGGGCCAGAGATTCTACATCAGGGGCCATGCATTCTACATCAGGGGCCAGACATTCTACATCAGGGGCCAGACATTCTACATCAGGGGCCATGCATTCTACATCAGGGGCCATGCATGCTACATCAGGGGCGAGACATTCTACATCAGGGGCCAGACATTCTAATCAGGGGCCATGCATTCTACATCAGGGGCCAGACAATCTACATCAGGGGCCAGACATTCTACAGCACGGGCCAGAATTCTACATCAAGGGCCATGCATTCTACAGCAGGGGCCAGACATTCTACATCAGGGGCCAGGCATTCTACATCAGGGGCCATGCATTCTACAGCAGGGGCCAGGCATTCTACATCAAGGGCCAGACATTCTACATCAGGGGCCAGGCATTCTACAGCAGGGGCCAGACATTCTACATCAGGGGCCATGCATTCTACATCAGGGGCCAGACATTTTACATCAGGGGCCATGCATTCTACAGCAGGGGCCAGACATTCTACATCAGGGGCCATGCATTCTACAGCAGGGGCCAGACATTCTACATCAGGGGCCAGGCATTCTACAGCAGGGGCCAGGCATTCTACAGCAGGGGCCAGACATTCTACATCAGGGGTCATGCATTCTACATCAGGGGCCAGGCATTCTACTTCAGGGGCCAGGCTTTCTACATCAGGGGCCAGGCATTCTACATCAGGGGCCAGGCATTCTACATCAGGGGCCAGGCTTTCTACATCAGGGGCCATGCATTCTACATCAGGGGCCAGGCATTCTACATCAGGGGCCAGGCATTCTACATCAGGGGCCAGGCATTCTACAGCAGGGGCCAGGCATTCTACAGCAGGGGCCAGGCATTCTACATCAGGGGCCAGACATTCATTAGGGGCCAGGCATTCTACAGCAGGGGCCATGCATTCTACATCAGGGGCCAGGCATTCTACAGCAGGGGCCAGACATTCTACATCAAGGGCCAGGCATTCTACAGCAGGGGCCATTCATTCTACATCAGGGGCCAGGCATTCTACAGCAGGGGCCAGACATTCTACAGCAGGGGCCAGGCATTCTACATCAGGGGCCATGCATTCTACAGCAGGGGCCAGACATTCTACAGCAGGGGCCAGACATTCTACATCAGGGGCCATGCATTCTACAGCAGGGGCCAGACATTCTACATCGGGGGCCAGGCATTCTACAGCAGGGGCCATGCATTCTACAGTAGGGGCCAGACATTCTACATCAGGGGCCATGCATTCTACAGCAGGGGCCAGACATTCTACATCAGGGGCCAGGCATTCTACAGCAGGGGCCATGCATTCTACAGCAGGGGCCAGACATTCTACAACAGGGGCCAGACATTCTACATCAGGGGCCATGCATTCTACAGCAGGGGCCAGACATTCTACATCAGGGGCCAGGCATTCTACAGCAGGGGCCATGCATTCTACAGCAGGGGCCAGACATTCTACATCAGGGGCCATGCATTCTACAGCAGGGGCCAGACATTCTACATCAGGGGCCAGGCATTCTACATCAGGGGCCAGGCATTCTACAGCAGGGGCCAGACATTCTACATCAGGGGTCATGCATTCTACATCAGGGGCCAGGCATTCTACATAAGGGGCCAGGCATTCTACATCAGGGGCCAGGCATTCTACAGCAGGGGCCAGGCATTCTACATCAGGGGCCAGACATTCATCAGGGGCCAGGCATTCTACAGCAGGGGCCATGCATTCTACATCAGGGGCCAGGCATTCTACAGCAGGGGCCAGACATTCTACATCAAGGGCCAGGCATTTTACAGCAGGGGCCATGCATTCTACATCAGGGGCCAGGCATTCTACAGCAGGGGCCAGACATTCTACAGCAGGGGCCAGGCATTCTACATCAGGGGCCATGCATTCTACATCAGGGGCCAGGCATTCTACAGCAGGGGTCATGCATTCTACATCAGGGGCCAGGCATTCTACATCAGGGGCCACGCTTTCTACATCAGGGGCCAGGCATTCTACAGCAGGGGCCGGGCAATAGCAGAGGGTGGGGCAGGTAATACATTTTACTAAGTAGAGCAAATAAGAAGAGGGGGGCCAGACAAAACGCAGGGGTGCCCGGCCCCCATGCCCCCCCAAGCAAAGAATTAATACAACAGTATTCCAGTTTAAAATACTATCATAAAAACATCGGATCTCCCCAAAACCAAAATATATTCTAGCCTAGGTGTCGGCAACCTACGGCTCGCGAGCCGCATGCGGCTATTTTGATGTCAAGCTGCTGCTCTTCCGATGTTAAATCGTGGCCTTCCAGTTCCATGCACACATAATAATAGTTACATTATTTTATATACTTAATCATAATCAAATACATAATAATGAAACAGCAATTTTAGTGGCTCTTTAAAAACTGAGAAAAATCGTAAATTATAACTTTTGGCTCTTCCGTCTCAAAAGGTTGCCGACCCCTGACCTAGCCTACCGATCAAACCTAAGGGGATATAACTCTATGCAAAGGTTTGGCAGAGTACAGCTAGTAATTATTTTAAAGCTCATTTGTCTCAGAAAATCCTATGTAGAATAGCGAGTGATGCGCTCAGGTATAAGGAAAATTAAAATAACAATTTAGGAATGAAAACAAAACTTTCCTTAATTAAACTTTTATCATGTTTTCAGGCATAAATATTCCCTTACATTAGTAGACTTTTCTGTTATAAATCATTTCCAAAGTTTAATGCTGCAAATGAAAGATATATATTTTTTGTTAGTTTCCAGACAATTGGATTAAATTAATTTATATTTTTATTGTATTAATTGATTATTTTTTGTGTGTATTTTTATTGTCAATGCCCATACTTAATCTCTGCATATAAAAAAAACATATCCTTAAGACCATTTTACTTGTCCATTTTATATTTATTCCTTACAATAATGGAAATATATAATTTTCACCATATGTAGGATATACAAGTACAGTTTGATATTGTTATTGTTTTAACTTCGGTGTATATATATATATATATATATATATATATATATATATATATATATATATACATATATATATATCAGATTTAAACATTCTTCAATTCATATCTGTTATGACAACTAACTGCCATTGAATCAAACATACAAAATATATTTACATAATACTACTTAATACATATATTGACGATTAAAGATAAAAGGCTTTTGAAAGTAAACAAAATCATAATACAAGCTAAAATTTTATTTAAAAAAAAATAATTTTAAAAGTAGGTATTGTAATTTAAATATATATTTATGTTTGCGTTGTTATTGATATAACTTTATATGTCACTAAATGCAAATGGGCATTTCGAGGGTCATATAGTGTTATTTTAGTCCCAGGTCATATTTTAGTTTCAGTTTTTATTTCGTTTTTTCTGTAATAATTTTAGTTTTCGTCTAGTTTTAGTCTTGCTTCTAATTTTAGTTTTAGTTTTAGTTCTCGTTGACGAAAATTCAACATTTTCGTTAACGAAGGTTTTAGTTTTAGTTTTCGTCGACGAAAACAACACTAGGGTCATATGACAATATATTTATTAGGGTGTCTTCTGACAAGATACTTTTAGGTGTCTTATCACAAGATAATTTTTCGGTGTCTTATGACAAGATACTTTTTGGGTGTCTTATGACAAGTTACTTTTTTGTCTGTCTTATCACAAGATACTTTTTGTGTGTCTTATCACAAGATACTTTTTGGGTGTCTTATGATGATATACTTTCTAGGTGTCTTATGAAAAGATACTTTTTGGGTGTCTTATGATGAGATACTTTCTAGGTGTCTTATGAAAAGATACTTTTTGGGTGTCTTATGACAAGATACTTTTTGTGTGTCTTATCACAAGATACTTTTTGGGTGTCTTATAACAAGATACTTTTTGAGTGTCTTATGACAAGATACTCTTTGGGTGTCTTATGACAAGATACTTTTTGTGTGTCTTATCACAAGATACTTTTTGGGTGTCTTATGACGAGATACTTTTTGGGTGTCTTATGACAAGATACTTTTTGGGTGTCTTATCACAAGATACTTTTTGTGTGTCTTATCACAAGATACTTTTGGGTGTCTTATGACAAGATACTCTTTGGGTGTCTTATGACAACATACTTTTTGGGTATCTTATGACCAAACACTCTTTGGGTGTCTTATGACTAGACACTCTTTGGGTGTCTTATGACAAAATACTTTTTGGGTGTCTTATGACAATATACTTTTTGGGTGTCTTAGGCCAAGATACTTTTTGGGTGTCTCATGACAAGATACTCTTTGGGCGTCTTATGACAAGATACTTTTTGGGTGTCTTATGACGAGATACTTTTTGGGTGTCTTATGACAAGATACTTTTTGGGTGTCTTATGATACATTAGGATGCCCTATGGCAATATACATTGGAGGGGGGGGGCATATGACAAATACATTTGGTGGCTAAATTACATTTAAAAACCATAGGCAAATATTATTAAGAAGTTCTTGGCTTAAAACGCTGTTAAACATTTTGCTTGCTTTTGTTTTTCGATGCATCATAATAATCCCAATATTTATCATAATAATCCCAATATGTATCATAATAATCCCAATATTTATCATAATAATCCCAATATTTATGTTGATTTTTATGATTATTTTTATAATAAACTCAAACAATTTTTAACATTTTTTAAAGCATAATGATTGTTCTAGTAAAACATATTTTTAAAAAAAGATCTTAAGGTCTTTGTAATCTAAACCAATGAAAACATTAGATTTGTTTAATGTAATATTTTTGTAGTGTCACTACCACGGAATAAAAATTATATAGAAAGCGCATCGCTGTTTGTTTTTATATTGTAATGTTTAATTAATAAACATAAAAACGTACAAAGAGCAGTGCAAATAATAGAGTTTTATGTCTATTTATTAGTAATTTATTTTGTTTGGCCTTGAAGTTTACAATAAATAAAAAAAAACAATATTTACTGAAGATATCAGTTATAATGCCGTAATGTAATCACCCAACAATAGCTTATTCATGTAGATCGGTTCTTCAGCTATACGTTGTTGGTTGGCCGTTGTTTTAGTGCAAGGGTACTTGTGGTGCCTGAATGTCTCAGTCTCAAGGATGGCCTCGTACAAGGAAGGCAACCTTTCCTCCAATGATCGGTTATCTTCTTCTTCTTCTTCTTCTTCTTCTTCTTCTTCCCCATGAGAATCAATTTTGTTTCTTGGCTCAGTTGTCTCTCTTTGTCTGTGACACACCTCTAAAAGACATACTTATGACAGTCTGCCTACAGTAAACATATGACAGTCTGCCTACAGTAAACATATGACAGTCTGCCTACAGTAAACATATGACAGTCTGCCTACAGTAAACATATGACAGTCTGCCTACAGTAAACATATGACAGTCTGCCTACAGTAAACATATGACAGGCTGCCTACAGTAAACATATGACAGTCTGCCTACAGTAAACATATGACAGGCTGCCTACAGTAAACATATGAAATCTGCCTACAGTAAACATATGACAGTCTGCCTACAGTAAACATATGACAGTCTGCCTACAGTAAACATATGACAGTCTGCCTACAGTAAACATATGACAGTCTGCCTACAGTAAACATATGACAGTCTGCCTACAGTAAACATATGACAGGCTGCCTACAGTAAACATATGACAGTCTGCCTACAGTAAACATAACTTCAACATTTTCTTTAAGTCTTTTTTTTGTTATTTCTTTATTATACTAACTCTAAGCTAGATAGGTTTTTTTAGTCGTCAGTACAATAACTCTCTACCATGTATAACCGAAGATCGCTTTTAGTACCATGAAATAGTATTATTGTTTGAAATCGCTATGTTTAGACTATTTTATAACAGAAATAGATATTGAAAGTATTGTCAATAAAGTTCTGTATTTTGTACTAACTGAGACAGGTTTGTGATTCCGCGACCTGTCGGTGACTATTGTTTCGTTTTATTTTCTTTCTATATTAAAATACCACCAACATTAAAGTTAAAAAAAAAAAAAAACAAGGGATAAAGAAGCAATGATAACAAAATTTCGGCGACCCGTATAACATCTTTCGAAGCTATTTATTGAGAGCACACATTGACGCTATGGCCATTATCACTGGGTTCCACTGGTTCCACGGTCGTGTGGAAACAAAATGGCGATCGTGACGTCACGACTTTCACGCCCTATTGAATGGGGGAGCTGAAGAAATGTTCGTGGGGGGGGGGGGGGATAGATTGAGGTGCGAAGCGCCAAACGCGTGCGAACGTAGAGAAGGGGTTCGGGGAGGGGATCTTAGTGAGCCCCCAACCCCAAGAATTTTTTTTTTGCAGTTCCTTATCTGAAATGGTGCATGTTGATACCGATTATTTGAATATTAATTAGAAATATATAATTTTAGTTAGAAATGTATGGGGGTGCTGCAGTTTTGTTAAAAATAATTTAAATAGTAAAGAGTTTTAATGATAAAAAAGTCTACCGAGGCTTAGCTATTCCGGCTTCCTGTTATCAATAAATTGATCATCTGTACTGCTACACAATTCTTACATGATTTATATTATTACTAGTTGCAAGTACCCGGCTTTGCCCGGGTTTAAAATAAGGTTTTCTGTTTACCTTCTGTTTTCTCCCTACCCCCTCTCTCCCTTCCTCTCTCTCTCCCTCCCTCCCTCTCCCTCCCTACCTTTCTCCCTCCCTTCTTCTCCCTCCCTCTCCCTCCCTCTCTCTCCCATTTCTCTCCCTCCCACCCTCCCTCTGCCATCTCCCCTCTCCCCCTCTTTCTCTCCCCCCTGTCCATCCCCCTCCCTCCTTCTCTCCCCCTTCCTCCTTCCCTCTCTCCCTCCCTGCCCCCTCTCTCTCTTTATCTCTTCCTCCCATTTCTCCCATCCTCTCTCCCCCTCTCTCCTTCCCTCCCCTCTCTCTCTCCCTCCCTAACCCCTCTCTCCCTCCCTTCTTTCTCCCTCCCTACCCTCTCCACCTCTCTCCCTCTTCCTCCCTCCCTCATTCCCTCTCTCCCTCTCTGCCCCCTCACTCTTCATCTCTCTCCCTCCCTCTCTCCCACCCCTCTCTCTCTCCCTCTCCCCCACCCTCTCTCTCCCTCCCTCCCCTCTCTCCCTCTCTCCCTCCCCTCTCTCCCTCCGTACCCCTCTCTCCCTCCCTACACCCTCTCTCCCTCCCTTCCTTTCTCTTTCCTTCCCTCCCTTTCTCTCTCCCTCTCGCATCTCCCTTTCTCTCTCCCTCTCTCTCCCATCTCCCCCTCTCCCCCTCCTTCTCTCCCCCTGTCCATCCCCCCTCCCTCCCTCCCTCTCCCTCCCTCCCCCTCACTCCCTCCTACCCTCCCTTTCCTCTCTCTCCCCCTTGCCCCCCTCTCTCTCTCTCTCTTTATCTCTCCCTCCCTCCCTCCCTCCCTCCCACCCCCTCTCTCTCTCTCTCTCTCTCTCTATATATATATATATATATATATATATATATATATATATAAATACTTATCATTATGGCTTCACACTTCTTCTAAAATCCTTCTTCATTCCTTTACCTTCCTCAAACTGTACAAATCAGAGAGCATGAAAAAACATCAACAATTCTTTGCATCACAAAGGCACAATACAGCACCAGCGCGCAAGTTCTATTCGATCATAAGGAAATGACGTCACAGAGGAATTTTATTTATGGCGCCGTCGAGATTACTTTAAAAATGAAATGAAACCTGTCCTATAACCTTCCCCATGTAATTATGTGTATGTGTAACAAATTCCACGTTATTTGTTTGTCTGGATCTTGCGTTATAAGGGAACAGACAGACAGACAGACCGACAGACAGACAGACAGACAGACAGACAGACAACAAATGCGTCTTATAAGTATAGAGATGTGTTTTAAATGAAGTCAGAAGTTAGTGTTATTATTATTAAAATTTTGTAAAAAAAAAAAACACAAATCGGGGGAGGGGGGAGGGGGCTCAGGCCATGAAGATGGGGGGGGGGGCTGAGCCCACCCCTTTCTGGCTACGTTCCTGTGATACAGGTAGATCATACAATCAAAATCTTTCACTATAACAAGTCTCTCAATATAATTCAACTGGTGATTTCAGTTTTTCTACAACTTACCAGACACATTAAGTAAATGATCATTGATTCCTCTTATCTTGTAAGAAATTGGTGATAGCTTTCCTAGAAGTGGCCATTTGAAAAATGTAAGTTTATATTCCCCGTCCAAAATCTTCTCATATACAATATCAGTAAATTATCAATCTCAAATCAATAAATTATATTATCGATCTCAAATCAAAATTCCTGTTTGTATCTTTTTTTAATTGTCTTGATCGATTGGATTTTTTTTTCTTCTTCTGAGAAGTTTTAAATTTAGCTTTTCCCACTATGACTTGTTTACCAAAGTCATTGCCACAAATCACGCAGATTGGCCTTTAATTTGGTAACACAACCATGATAGAACTATCCTGGTAAACAGTTCACCTTCTAAACTTAATTCAATTGTTGTTTTTTTTTTTGTTTAACATTTCGCACTATTTTTAATATACCAGTTGTAATATTAAAATAAGTATTATTTTAAAATATTAACAAATATAAAGTCTACAAATTTCAATATGTAACGTAAACTTTATTAAAACGTGAGTTATTAAATCTAACGCAAGACTAATCAATTCGCCCAAAACAACAAAAACCAGAAAAATGTCATTACTGTAATAAATGAAGAAGGCTGTGGGTTGTCTTTCTTTAACATACTATATAGAAAGAAGAGAAATTTTATAATTAGTCCAGTTGCTTGAACTAACAACATATAGAACTAAGGCTAAAAGTTTTCTCTGTTTAGTATGCCAGCGTTAAGCGAGAGATTTATGATGCATTGAATCAAGTTCTTAAGTTGATTAGAAATATAGGAGCTACATTTTATAGATCATGTAGTCTTGAAAGGGAGATACGACTTTCTTCCGATTATATAAATACAAGCACCATCGAGTCAAATCAATAACAGTTTATAATGGCACACTAGTAAATGTATTTAATATTATCTCTAACATGCGTATTTCTGACCCCTCTACCCCCTTTCGGCCTTTCAGGAGATAAATATTTTCTTCTGGGCCCTCGGTCTAATTCACTCTTACTCCGCCCTGAACCACATTACCTTAAATAATTCCGCAAATCAAGCTCTGAGTCTAGAAGAAGCACCCGGCACACTGAATAGCAACTAGACTAACGGAAGTCAAGTTGGGGCATAAGTATTGTACTAAGAGTTTTTAATCTATACATATATCAGATAGATAGATAGATTAGGTAGATAGATAGATAGATATAGATAGATAGATATAGATAGATAGATAGATAGATAGATAGATAGATAGATAGATAGATAGATAGATAGATAGATAGATAGATAGATAGATAGATAGATAGATAGATAGATAGATAGATAGATAGATAGATAGATAGATAGATAGATAGACGTGTGGCTGTGGAGACTGGGCTTTTCAAGAACGTATAACATTCAGTTTATCTGTAAGTCTCTATTTTATTTTATTTTAAACAATCGTCGGTTGCATTCATGCATGTGGATAAGAACACTCATAGGCACGGTCTCTGAAGGTATCATATGCCCCCCCCTCTGGTCCTTCTGGCGCGCTGGATGGTATCAATCCGTGACAGTCGCACCCTTCCCCTCTACCTTTCGCTCTAGCTCATGTAGGTTTAGGGGGCAATGTACCGACTCCACTCCTCGTGGGAGGAGGCCACAACAAAGAACACCATGTGCTGGAAGAGTCATCCCCTATCTCTCCCCCCTCCCCCCACCCACGATTGGAGAAAGTTTTGTTACGGTCGACCTACATAGCATACACTTCACGGATCTCGAACTTCCATGTGAATTAAAATGTAAGTCGTCCATGGCGTAACACTTCTGCTCTCCCCCACCGCGCCTCCGGCTCAGGGGGCAAAGGTCTTTTTTTTAAATACAGGTAAATAAATCTCTCTTTTTTTTCAATCAGATTATATAACTTAATCACAACCTTTTGCACCCATCTAATAGAATAATAGCGGTCTAGGATCTGCGTTAAATTGAAAGAGGAAAACCAGAATTCAAAATGGCGTAATGCCCGCGTCTAGATTCGATAATTTTTTATTTTTTTTTTTATAAATCTAAAATTTTTAATGTTTCTGCGGTTTTTCAACATGAAACCCAAAAGGCCAACAATTTAAATATATATTTTTTTTTTATTTCTACAACTTGTTGCATCTTTAAATTGTTATAAAAAAATAACATGAAAAAATCGATCTTTCCGAAACCAAAAAAAGCCTTGCCTATGGATCAAACCTAACGGAATATAAAGCTATGCAAAGGTTTTTCAGGGTACAGATAGTATTTAAATATTAAGCTTTTCTATGCATATGTTAATGTAAACCTTGAGCTTGATCCTCAAGATAAAGGGTCGATCATTTTTCATGGACACATGTGACAAGGGAAAAAAAAATATAAAGAATTTTGATAAAAAGATACAGTTTCATCCAAATTAAAAGGCTTTTAAACATTGAAAATGAATTTATTAACTGCAATAATTTATACAATTTGAAATTTAATTAATATTATTGAGGTGGGGAGGGCACATAGAAAGAATAGAAAACAACAGAGGTCCTAAACCAACATATAAGGCAACACCCAATGAGAAAAGGCCTAAAGTCAAACCAAGAAGCAGATGGTTAGAGGAAGTAGAGAAAGACCTTAATGACATAGGAGTGAGAGCGTAGAGGATGAAGACCACGGATCGGGAAAAGTGGAGAAGAGTAGTATGGCAGGCCATACTAAATGGGATGTAGAGCCAAATGAATAAGTATAGTATATTATATATTTTTTAACTTTCTATTCATTTCATAGAGAATTCATGTTATTAACTTCAATTAGATGTAAAATTTAAATAAAATCAATTTTATTATTTTTATTGCGTTTAACATATAATTCATTTTATTACATAATCATTTAAAGAACCCAAAAAAAAAAAAAACCGAGATCACTTGAAATACGCCATAAATAGCTCGAAAACCAACTACAAGACTGAACTTTTTTGTGGGCCTTTATTTCAGGGTTATTTATAAGCCTACATGCCCCTGGATATAATTGCTTGTTAAAACCGGAAAGATAAATTTTTCATTTTATGGCTATGTGTGTCGATCATCAATGGCGTGTTTTTGGCGGATTTTATGCGGATTTAAGGTTTAGTAATTGTTAAATAATAAGGCGGTTTTAGGCGGGTTTTTTTAAATAAAAAATACTAAATAAATAAAATATATTTTAATAGCCATGCGTGGTGATTACGTATGGTTAGCTTATGTATACACTCGGAATACCACGCAGTTAAAGTTTTCGTTTTTAGCATGACTGAAAAAAAATTGGCATTCAGAATGAAATAATTACCTTTCCCTTGTAAAATAGAGCACGCTCATTGCGTTCGTATAAAACGCAATACTTGACAGATTTGGTGCAGTCTATGCGTCTTTGATCAGTCTGAAACACACGTATTGTATTACTGTAGGCACTGAGAGCTTTTAATACTCGGGTCACATCAACCTCTCTTAAGAGCTAGGGGAAATAAAATCAATTATTTAAAGATATTCTATTTTTTTTTTTTACATTTCAGTGGCATAAGTGATAGGCTAAAGATTTAAGTTTTAAAAATGTACAATGTAGATTCAAATATATATACGAATTGAAAATGAATATGCACACATTACCAATGATAGATAGTAGGACGATGGCCGAGTGGTGTAGATACTCGACTGTCGACCTGCGAGTCCTGGGTTCGAACCTCCAATGGTACGGATTATTATTTTTGTAGTTTCCGAGTGGTGTAGATACTCGACTGTCGACCTGCGAGTCCTGGGTTCGAACCTCCAATGGTACGGATTATTATTTTTGTAGTTTCATTCTTTCATCCCCACCGTAACAGTCAGTGCCGTGACCCTGGGGTCACGTGTGTCGCGGAAATTTTCTTCATATAAAACAAAAACACCTCCCATAAGTCAAGCAGGGTTATAAAAATAGGGACTCAATGTACCAACCCCCCCCCCCCCCCAATGTACCAACTTAAAGTAACAACATAATGTACAACCACAATGTACAACCACAATGTACAACCACAATGTACTGCCACAAATTACCAACACAATGTAACACCGTAATGTACTAGCAGAGTCTTTAATTATAAAGAACCATTAATATGAAATTCTACCATATACCATCGCAATGTACGACCACTATCTACTCTCACAATGTACCAGAACAGTGTACCAGCACACTATACGATAACAATGCACCACCACAATGTACCACCATACTGTACCAGCTCAATTTATCATCGTAAGGTACCACCACAATATAACATCACAATGTGGAAGTACACTATATCATAATTCTTACTTACTCATCCTTTACTTTAAAATATTACGTTCAATCGCAATTATGTTTGAAAGTTGCACATAATCGACGGATGTTTATTTATATTTTTCAAAGACGTATTGATTTCGTAGGGGAACTAGTGGTCGTGCAGCGTAGAGCGCTAAACTGTCGACCATAGGGGGCCCGGGTTTGAACCTCTGTGAGAACCTTTCGATTTTTCTCAGGTCCTGGTGTAAGTCCCACAAGTCCACCCAGCTTTAAATGGGTACCTGACTATAAGCTAAGGGGGGGGGGAAGTAAAAGCGGCTGGGCGTTATGCTAACCCACACAATCCCTTCATATGCCGAGTAGGGTGCATCACCAAAAAAAAATTTTAATAATTGATTTGTCTGCTATTTAAATTTGTTCCATTGATCAAATAAAGCATTGTGTAAAAAAATAAAAAAATATTTGTCAATATTTAGAGGTCCCCCGGAGTTCAACAAAGTTTGCACAATTAAGCGAAAACTAGATAAAACCATCCTTCTTGTAAAGTCTTACAGACTTACATACAAAATTGAAGCGCAATATAAATTGTTTTATAGTCTTTGGTTTTATAATGTTTGGTAGCTATGATTGATTTTGATAAGCAGTTGTGCTAGAAATAAAATTTAAAATTAACATTTTATTAGCAAAAACAACACTTTTCCTTACCGCATATTGATGACCAAGGCAAGCATTTTAATGTCTTTATTTATATTATTTTAATTTCTGATACACACGACCTATAAAATCAGAACATGGAAATGATATGAAAAACAACAATAAAATGTTTACACCTTCTAAGGAAATGCTGGCGGACCCTGGCATCACTTCAACAGTTGCATATCCTGCCTCGCGAACAAAGAAACCACAAACTCTTCTGAAAACTGAATTGTTTGGCATTGGCCCTGCAATATGTGATGATGATGCTATAATGACTGGAATTCTTCGACTACCAACTTGTTTACAAGTTTTGAGGTGCATGATGTATCACTGCAATGTAGCAGCACATAGTGAGTGTCCAGGTTCTCTTGGTGCACCTTCTCGATTTACAACTGCCTAATTTGTGCTGAATCAAGTTACTGCTTTCTACAAAAAAGCAAATATTCCAATGGTGACAGAGAGGAGAGCTTGTGAGAAGATTGTTCAGCTTCTTGATGAATACAATAAACTTCGTTCAATTGATAAAAGTCGCCGAAACACACCAGCCACCAAACGTAAACTGGAACAAATGAAATTTATGTTGGCAACAACTTTTCAACTGTGGCCACCAAATGTCGAGACTATTATCAAGAATGCAGAAGATCTAGCATTCTTGAGGTCTATGAAAGAAGACAGGTCTTCAAGCTTTGGATCATTTGACAAAACACTTGCAAAAAAAGTCGCTCGACGCCATTCACGAGATGTCGCAACATTGGAACGTCAGAAACGCGCAAGAGAAGAAAATGCAGCATGTTCAACGATATCAGTGCCTTCCAGCGAGGGTAGCAGTGACGAACCCGATGATTCTACTTCTAAATCTGAAGATAATATGGAGTTTGTTGATAACTGTTTGGATGATATAATGCCATTGCAAAAGCGAAGAAAGTCAACAGGAGCTTTGGTATTTGTACCTCCAGATGTTTTAAGCCGACCAAATCTTGTGTCACTAAAGATTACACCAATACAGCATGCAGCTTTCACACAGGGCCTTATTAGCGAGTCTGGGGGTGATGTATCAATGGTGGCTTCTTCCTATGCCACTGCAGATCGTTCACGTCGCAAAGTTGTGAGATATCTACAAAGATCCACGACTCCTGGGAACCACCCAAACTCTGCACTCTCCACTGGGATGGCAAACTGACACCTCCTCTAAAAAATCATCGTGTCACTGAAGAACGCATAACAGTTGTTGTCGGTGATGCAAAGCAATTAAAACTTCTAGGAGTGCCAAATTATGCCAAGGCAACAAAGAAACCCGTTGGTGAAATAATTGCAGAATTAACCATGAAGCTAATGACAGAGTGGCATTGTAATGATTGTATCGTTAATATGACATTCGACACAAAAAGGTCTAACACTGGTCATCAGACTGCTTCCTGCATTGCCATACAAAATAAGCTGCAACGGCTGTTCTGTGGTCAGGTTGTCGCCATCACATTGGTGAAGTTATCCTCTCACATGTGTTTGCAGACATGAAAATAGAAGTTTCCAAATCCCCGGATATAACTTTGTTCACCAGGCTGCGAAATAATTGTGAATTGGTGGCACATGATTGGTCTCATGTACGTCGTTTGTTTACGTTAGCTGATCATGATCTAAAGGCTCAAGAGCGACTGACGATAATGAGAGATGCGGTAATTGCTCATGCCAACTCTAGTAAACAAACCGAATTCTTGCGAGACGACTACCACGAATTCCTTAAGCTGTCCCTTGTTTACCTGAATGCTACAAATAAGGAGGTTAACTTTAAAAGACCAGGTGCCCTGTACAAAGCACAATGGATGGCAAAGCTGATATATTGCCTCAAGATTGCACTGTGTGAGAAACAAATTCAATTATTGCCTCCAGGAACTATTACCACACGTGATCAAGTGCCAAAGATTCGTGCATTTGCTACTTTTGTAACACATGTTTATGTCGTGTGGTGGCTCACTTACAAAAAGAGTGTGGATGCACCATGGAATGATCTACAGCTCTACAAGCGACTTTTGCATTACAACGATGTCAACAGAGACATATCCAAGTCAGCAATCCGTGTCCTGAATAGGCATCTACGGTACCTCAGTGCTGAAATGATCCCACTTGCTCTGTTCAGCAATGAAGTACCTGTGTTGGAAAAGCGAGCTCTAGCAGATGCTCTGCTAAGGCTTCGACCAGTGGTTGCCCTCCAAACTCCACATAATCGATTTGGAAATGGTTGGGGAAAACCACGATTCCAATCAATTGATTTTAAAACTCGGTTGTGTGATCTGGCTGGAGTTGACTCGTGGTTTACTATATACAGACTTCAACTGGACACAGGATTCCTACAACTGCCTGTTGATGATTGGTGCCAAATAGCTTCTTACATTGCCAGTGCAGAAAATGTTGCTGCTATTAACGTTGTTAACGATTGTGCCGAGAGAGGAGTGAAACTGGCATCTGACTTTGTTGAAGCAGCGCGAACGGATGAACATTTTCTAAACATTCTTCAAGTGGTAGAAATGGACCGCAAAAACATCTCAAATGTGCGTAAACCTTACAAACGTGCAACAAAGTGAAACTGAATTAAATGCAACAGTAATAAATAATTTATTACTTTAATGTAATTTTTATATAGGCTAGAAAAAACTTTTTTTTCCTTTACATGTCATGTTTTGTCATTTCTTGGGCTGGGGGGGGGGCCTCTAAATCAACTCTGATTTGAAAAATATTTTACACAAGTTATTATTAATGATATTAGAACAAATTAGAAACATAGACAGCTCAAAAACAAACAATCAATTTTTTCCTCTATTGTGGTGATGCACCCTAATGCCGAGGTTTTAGAAACAGATGAATTCTACACTTCATCAACCTCGATAAGCACTTTAAGGGTCTTAGGAGAAATGACTTATTTTAATTGATTTCAGAATACTTTATTCAATTTAGCAATAAATAGAGTTAGAAGACATACTGATAATACTATGACGTAACAGGGGCCGGATGTACAGCTAGCCCGACCGACTAGGCCGTGGCGTAGGGCACACGAAAAATAAAGGGCCCCCCCCCCCAAAATGTTTAATAGTGTACACAAATTTAAAAAAAAAACCTTAACGATAATTTTTATTTTTCAAAATAAAACCTAATTTTTTTTTTTTTAAATCCGGCTTTGGGCGTTACCAGAAACATAGGTAACTATGACTGTAGTTTGATAGGTGTGAGAAATGAAAAAAAAATATATATATTAGACGATTCGGTTAGTTACGAGTAATACACAAAAAGATTTTCGTTGGAACTTTAATATGTGTCGTTCCGCTAAGTACATGGTAAATGAGTGTCGAGTAGCCTAGTAAAAGAGAGTCGGGTAGCCGAGCTGTTTAAAGAGCTCGTCTGGCTTGTAAATAGAATCGGGAATTCCATAAATGATGTAATAATCTATTTTAGGCATTTTAGTCTTTTCGTAAGAAATCGTGGATGTTCATTTAATTGACGACAATTAGCATCAATATTATGTTATTTCGTTTCTTATCTAGTCAAAAGGGCCACCAGGTAGTAGTTTTTATGTTTATCAATGATTATAGTCAAATCGATTTCCATACAAATCCAAGTGAGAGCTTTATTCTCTTTCTTTGGATTTCATTATGTGCTTACAGGGGTACTTAATGTATTCTAGCCCAGCAGGCTTCAAAAGCAAACACAAGAAATGGGGGAGGTGAGGCTTATAGTCGTTAACACCAATATATATATATATCCGTGATATTTATCAATACAATAGCATTAAGTTCACTTCGTAGATTATCTACAAATAAGACAGTATAATTGTAGTATAGTACTTTTGATGACTGATCCAGCTGTTCCCTTTGTCATTCATTCACCTAAGAACGAGTAACAAGCCATTCTAATGCTGTTCCACGGGTTAAGATTATTAATATAAAGAATAAAACATTATTTGCTTTTACAATAATATACAAAATAAGTAGTCAAAGCATTTATTTTATAATTTCAACCACTTGGACTTAAAATATAAGATTAGACAAAAAGGTGTATATTATGAGCAGATCTGTATATACACTTACATTATTATTGTCACATTACTTAGTAACAGTAGACTAAAACATTTTTTTTTGGTTATTAACCAATTAACTGATTTTGATGCTACAGATATATTCGTATTACTAAAATATAAATCGCTATTAAATGATTGATTTAAAATCAATACTAAAATGCTAGCATTTAACACATTATAGTAATCCTCCAGACACGTGTCAGATTGGTTTGGTTTATGCTAATACTTACTAAATGTACTAGCACTCAAAATTCTACACTGAAGTCATAAGTAAAGTTCACTTAGCCCTAACGGTTCATCTGTTGCTATAATCTTGGCATATGAAGGGATTGTGTGGTTAGTACAACGCCCAGCCGCCTTTACTTCCCCAACTTTAAGTCAGGTACCCATTTAAAGCTGGGTGGACTTATAGGATTTGTACCAAATTTCACCTTGTACATTTTGCATGGGCCTCACCAAGGATCGAACTCAGGACTCTCACGTCGACAGTCTATTATCTACACCACTCGGCCATCCACCCCCAAACACTGGAGTCATATAAGTTTGATATATTAACTAATAATTGACCAACTCACATCAAAACTATGTACAAATTCTTTTATGGCTTTTTTTAGCTCAAAATACAATGGTGGACTTCTAGACTGTAAATAGAACAATACCGATCATCTACAGATGTTGACATTTCTGATACAAAAATTTAACACCGTGCTAACTGTCAAAAAAGCTTGAAATTTGACAAACTTGCAGAAAAAAGAATAATTAATTTTAGCTAAGAAATCAAAATTTAGACAAAACTGTATCTTTTTGGAAATAAAATAATCTAAATTAAAAAAAAAATTCAATTTTTTTTAAAAAACATCAAATGAAGTTGAAAGATAGATCAAATCAATCAAATTACTATTCTATCGATTTTTTTTTTACATTATTTTGTGAGACTTCTTTCGAAAAACAATAATAATTTTGCTAAAGTAGAGAGCCTCATTTAAGCTTTTCAAAAAAAAAAAAAATTACGAAAATTTCGGTCATTTAATGATGGGCACAGCACTGACAGTGTAGTAACTACTTCACTATCTAATTGTAACATAATCTATTTTTATCTCCATGTGAGCATAAGAGCACATCCTAGAATCCTAAAAAAAAAGAACTATCGGGAATTCCAGAATTTATTAAAAGAAAAAATACAAAATATAATACATTCGTCAATATACACTGATATTTATGATATATACTGATGTTTACTCTGATATTCGTACGCTGAATATTTTTTATCGTATTATCTAACAATGTAGTTTTTTTTGGCTTTTAATTACTTCAATCCTTTTATTTATCTACAATTCTATTTTACTTTTTAATGTATGTGATTTGAAAAATAGGAAATTTGGTTCTGATCGACCTATATTGTAGACAAAATAATTAAATGATAATCTATATATCTAATCTATCTATCTATCATATATCTATCTATCTATATATCTATCTATCTTATCTTATCTATCTATCTAATCTATCCATATATATATATATATATATATATCTTATCTATCTATCTATCTATCTATCTATCTATCTATCAAACTATCTATCTATATATCTATCTCTCTATCTCTCTTACTCTATCTATCTATTTCACTATTTATCTGTATATCTATCTTTCTCTTTATCCATCTCTCTATCTATCTATCTATTAATCTATCTATCTCTCTATCTACTATCTATCTATTTATTTGTCTAGTAATCTATCTATCTTTCTCTCTATCTACTCTCTATCTATCTATTAATCTATCTATTTCTCTATCTACAATCTATCTATCTCTCTATCTATTAATTTATCTATCTATCTATATATATATTAATCTATCTCTCTATCATCAATCTGGCCAAGGTTCACTGACAAATAGAACAAATAACATTTATAATTTTATTTTGAAACAAACATTCAAAAATCACATTAAATATTAAATTTCAAACTGTAAATTCAATGAAAAGTAACACTAAATAAAAAATATATATTTCTTTTACCGTTTTTTTCAGTTCCAACATTTTTCATATATAGAAACATCACCGTTGGGAAAATGTGAAGCAATCACCCTCTCTCTGGAATAGATTACTCTGGTAATAAATATTGAATAAAGTTTATATTCATAGTGGAGAACTAGAACTAAAATCAATTAGCTTTTATCTATAAACAGAATATATATATATATATATATATATATATATATAGATATAGATATATATATATAGATATATATATAATACACACAACATGTTTGATTGGTTACATAAGTTTTAGTAAAATTGTTTCGTAGTTTTTAACATTGCCAAATCATTCTTTGTTCATTTGTCGGCCTTCCAGTTTAAAATGGATCGAAAACATACTTATGATCCAATTTTTTTTGTTTACAGGTGTTAAAACTTGTGGCGAGGACTCACGGACAGACGCTAGAAACGCTTCATAGAAGGCAATGCGTTAAAACCTAAGCAGCATCTTGTTATTTTCCAACGATATCTATTTTGAGACTCTTAACATCCTGTGGTCTTATACTTTGTCTCTCTCTATTTTGAGACTCTTAACATCCTGCGGTCTTATACTTTGTCTCTCTCTATTTTTCAAGTACACGGATCAAAGTCAAAAAATGCGGAAAATTGTTCCCAAAAAAAACCAAAACGAAAAAATTTTGACAGTTCCAAATATTTTGTTCCAGATCCTGATTAATATTCCATTTCTCGGACTGATACAGGGGGTAAAGATGGCGATGACATGTGACAAGGCGTTTGGCTCAATGACGAAAAAAGGACACACCCGTGTGTTAAAATTCGCCTTGATGATTTCTGACGAAAATGTATTAGAGATGAAGTTTGGTCGACGAGGCAGAACGTTGCTTATGAATGCTGTACGCGGCGACAATCCCAAAACCGTTGAAGCGTTGATAAAAAACGGCGCTGACGTCAATGTTAAAGACAAAGACGGGAGGACAGCACTGATGTTGGCCGTAAAGAAAAAGCAGTGCAAAGTGGTCAAGGAATTCATTAGATACGATGCCGACTTGAGTGATAGAGACAACAGATCACAGACAGCTCTGATCATCGCCGCTGATGTTGGAGCGGATGAGGTTTTGAAAGTCTTATTAAAGCAAAAACTTAATGTGGATGACGAGGATGAAGATGGGAACACTGCCCTCATGCTGGCTTGTGAGAAGTCCCATTCCAAAATTGTACAGATCTTGCTAGAAAACGCCGCCGATCTAAATTTATGTAATAAAATTGGAGAGAACGCGCTGATGATTGCTTCTCAAAAGAAAGACAACAAACTTCTCACAATGATCATTGAAAATACTACGAACATCGATTCTGTAAACAATGAAGGTAACAGTGCCCTAATGCTGGCCTCCAAAGCTGGGCACCCAAAAAATATTAAATTGTTGCATGAAAAAAAGGGTGATATTAATAAGCGGAATGCAGAGGGCAAGACTGCCCTCATGTTGAGCGCTGAGAGAGGATACTACAAAGCTGTTAAACGTCTACTGCAATATAAAGCTGATATATCTATCATCAGTACAGAACGGCAAACAGCTTTATACTTAGCTGTTATTAAAGGCTGTTTGGAAACGGTCAAAATATTAGTAACAAGCGGAGCTGATGTGAACGAATTATACCCGGAAAACATCACAGTGTTAATGAACGCCGCAGAGCTCGGTTGGATTGAAATCGTGCGATTTTTGATTGAAAAGAATGCCAGGGCTAACGCTAAAGATCGATTAGGACTTACGCCATTAATGAAAGCTGCTGCCAATGGTCATGTCCAGGCTGTTAAGCTCCTGATTAAGAAAAACTTAAAGCTAAACATTAACCAGGTCTCGTTAAAAGATGACACAGCCTTAATACTGGCCGTTGAGAACGGAAGAAGAGATGTAGCAAATCTGTTGATCAAAAAAGGCGCCAACTGCAAAACAATGAATGCATCACAGAGAACAGCCTTCCTTACGGCTGCTTTTATTGGAAATACCGCAATTATGAATGACATGCTACTGGAGGGAAAAGCTGATATCAATGCTGCAGACTCCGCTCTGGGCACGCCACTTATGGTGGCTTCGTCCAAAGGACAGAAAGAAGCTGTGGAATGGTTGATGGGCAAAAGCGCGGACATCAGCGCTAGAAACACTTCCGGTGACTCAGCGCTGACGTTAGCAGCATTCGGTGGACACACTAAAGTTGTTGAATATTTGATATCAAAAGGTTCCGAAGTGAATGAAAGTGATTCGAGCAACAGGACAGCTTTGATGAAAGCGTTGGTCTATGGACACACTGATACCGTAGATGTGTTACTGAAACATAATGCGAACCAACAGGGGCAAGATAATGTGACAGGTAAAAAAGATAAGGATGGTAATACGGCGTTGATGCAGAAAAGAGAAAATATCATAGATAAGACAGACAAAGATGGTAATACAGCGTTGATGCAGACAATAGAGAGAGCACAATTTGATATGGCTGAATATTTGATCAACAAAGGGGCAGACGTCAATCTGGCCAATGCGAACGAAGAAACCGCGATAATGCTGGCAGTGAAAAATGAAGCTAACAGCATCATCGAGATCTTGATGAAGAAAGGGGCTAAGGGTGACAGGAGCATAACGACGGCCCTGATGAATAGACAAAAAGGCACGGCACTGGCATTGATAAACAACGGCGCCGACATAAATCACCGCGACGCCTCTGGGCTGACGCCTCTGATGAGCGTTGCATCAGAAGGAATGGACGAGTATGTCGAAATGTTACTCAACAACGGCGCAAAGGCGGATCTTGCTGATAACAATGGGGAAACAACTCTAGAGAAAGCGGCGAACGGGCGATGCAGTGACCGGGTGGTGGAGATCTTAACCCAAGCCTGCGGCGCTGAGATAATGGACTGTCAAGCGATTTCCGCTGATGATGACCTAGAGTCGACAGAATAGTTAACAAATCTAAAGAACTGTACAACCCACATTAGAATAGAGATTTCAACAGACAAAGTTTTCTAATTAAAGGGTTTATATTGTCTAAATAATGAGATAAAGTAAATAAGGGAATTATTAATTCTTTTATTAAGATAGTGATTTCGACACATATAGTTTAGAAATCTGTATTGATATTTGTGTGTGTGTATATATATATATATATATATATATATATATATATATAGAGAGAGAGAGAGAGAGAGAGAGAGAGAGAGAGAGAGAAAGATACTGATTAATGCAAGTAGAAATTGTGTATATCATATTATAAAAGTGATTCGAATCATACAGTTTACTGATATAAATATTAATCTTTACAATCCAGTTTATTTTGAGTAAATGTATTTTTGTTCGTATATTTCTCAATGCTTATGAAAATGTTTTATAGGTAAACACATATCTGACCCACAAGTTTGCCTGGACTATTCCATTTTTTTTTTGTGTTGTTTTTTCCCTAAAACTCATTATCGGTTGAGTTTTGTTGACATGTTTATCTCATCCAAAACTTTTACACCTGTAGAATCAATGTCAATGGTTTCAATCAAAATTAATATTAATCAATTTTTTTTTAAAATAATCACAGCGTTTACATATTACTTATTAGGATAGTGATTTCGACACATATAATTTAGAAATGTCTATTGATATTGGGATGTGTATATATATATATATATATATATATATATAAAGATAGATAGATAGAGAGAGAGAGAGAGAAAGAGATACTGATTCGTGCAAATAGAAATGTTTGTATCTATCTCATATTATAATAGTGATTCGAATCATACAGTCTACTGATATGAATATGAATCTTTATAATGAAGTTTATTTTTAGGAAATGAAATTTTTTACGTATATTTTTCAATGCTTATGAAAATGTTTGATAGATGAACACATACACTATCTAATCCACACAATTTTATTGGCCATATTTTTTTTTACTTTTCAACTAATTATAGGTTGTTGTTTTTTTTTTTTTTTTGATAAGTTGATTTAATCAAAAAAATTTTATAACTGTAGAATCAATATCAGTGGTTTTAATAAAAATTAACATAAATTAAAAAATTATTATTTTTTTTTTTTTAAATCGCAACGTTTGTTTCTTTGTTTCAAATAAAAATCATTACTTTTCTATCAATGCTGAAATGTCCCCATATAACTGTGTACTAAAAATAATGATTTTTTGAATGTACATATTGAAAATGTAAATCAAGAAATAAAGAAACAATTACTTGCCTAGAATATTTGTAACGCACTGGCTACGGTTCGGTCCGACTGATCCCGTATTTTTGTTTTTCGGGTACCAGCCATACTTATTATTGCATATTTTGTTTTGTTTTCGGGGCTAGTGTTAGGGCTAGGAATAGGGTTAGGATTAGGGTTAGGATTAGGGTTAGGGATAGGGTTAGGAATAGGGTTAGTGCAGTGACTTATATGTTGTTATATAGCTCAGTGCAGCGACTCGGCCGCTATATTTAGATATCTATATTATAGCTGGACGCTAACCCTATTCCTAACCCTATCCCTAACCATAATCCTAAACCTAACCCTATTCCTAACCCTATTCCTAACCCTAACCCTAGCCCCGAAAACAAAAAAAAAATATGCAATAATAAGTATGGCTGGTACCCGAAAAAAAAATACGGGTTCGGTCGGACCGAACCGTAGCCACTGCGTATTTGTAAATAGCTTTATAGCATGTTGTCACTTACAAAATATTATTATTGCATTATACTTTATATTTATAAGCATTATATAAACTTCAGGTTTTTTTGTTGACATACATTGTATGCAGAGCTGTGCTGTACTATGCCGCAAGGTAGGGGTGGGGTAACTATAAACCCGAGCGGCTAATTCTTGCTTATCTCCCCTTTACCTGCAGGTGTTTCTAGAAATTGACCAATTCAAACTTTGATTAATCGAGTTCACTTTCTCAAACCTGATGGAGAGAGAGAGATTGATTCTCGTCGCTGTCACTTCCAAAGAGAAATTAGTACACCAATAATTTAGGGAATATTATGTTGACTATTGAACTCAAATGAAAAGCACAAAAAAAATGAACAGCCGTGCTCAATTGTTGTTAGGTAAATGTGTTTGTCTCTATACAATAGCTGAGCACTGGGAAACAACATACTTCGAGTGTGTATGGTGTGACACCCAGTCGTTAAGTGCAATAATATGAGGGTCAAATTTAAAATTAACTACTAGTTGTCTATCCTGCTTTAATATGAAAGTGGAATCTCTAGCATGACCTCCACATTCAATCTTAGACAGCCAAAGCCTATCGGAACCGACCGTTTCCTCTTATAGCTAAAACTTTTTTTGTTGTTATTCTAGGGACCTTGTCTCTAATAGCTAAAACTTTTTTTGTTGTTATTCTAGGGACCTTGTCTCTAGTGTTAAAATGGCTTTCAATCAGGGGATATCATGAAGTAGTGCAGGCCTATAACAACGTAAGACTCATTGTAACTATCCGAAGCCTTTGTGGTTTCGGGAATCATCCAGTCGGCACACTCAGGCGATCGTACATACTGCAAGGGGGGGGGGATAAATCTCTGAACTGATATTGATACAGAACTCATCTATTTTCTATAATATACAACAGGTTGATAATCTTAAAAAAATATATATTTAAACATTGATTAATGACTAGATATAAAATTGAGAAAGAATTAGCAATCTATAAATCTAAAAAAAAAAGGAAAAACATTGCATGTAAATATTGAAAGCTACAGTAAATGCCAATTTTACATTTAAAAAAAAAAAACTAAAAAAAAAGTTATTTTAGGCTATAAAGCTTTGTAAGCTCTTCTGAGAATGTAAAATGTCGGCTTATCAAATATGCAATGAATGTTTCCTTCAAAATATCTACAGCTAATGTGAAAATAGTTGATGTTCACTTTCACCCGGGCGGCTGATAAGCGCGTAAGTTAATTTTTGTAAAGTAAAAAGAAACGAGGAATGTAAAAACGGCGCCGCAATCGACAGGGAATCCCCTTTCAGACTTTTTTTTTCCGTATTCTGGAATTTCCGTTATTACGTAAGAGGATTTCTACGGAAAGAAATCAATTATTGCACCTGGACAAATGTGTGTAAAAAAGGATATTCAAAGCGTGTTTAGGGTTAGTTTATTACAATTTTCTCACAGCTAATTGCATTGGACTTTAAAATCAAAGAAAACAATGGATAAGTCTTATAGTTCATAGTTATGAGAATTGATTATCAGCAAATTAATATAAATCATCCAAACTAGTTAATTATTGGAGGATTATTTATAGATATGTGTGGGCTTTAAGCTGGGCTGTTCTAGTCTCTCTCTGACCTCTCAGTGATAACTGCGAGCTGAGATTTAGTCTCTTAGAGCCCGTGACATCATACTCGCTGTGTTTCTGGAACTGTCATGAAAGCCAAAGGCAAGTGTCAGCATATAACATTCAGCTCATTTGTAAGTTTGTATTTTTTTTTTCACAAATCGTAGATTATATTCATTCAATGAATTGAGAAACCAACAATGTATGGATGCATACGGCCACATAGACCACAATGCCCTCCCGTGACGTATGGCTCATAATGACGCGCGGCGGTGAGGAAGGCCTCAAAAGTAAACCTATTTACTGTTTTCTCGCTAGTTCGGGCGGTTTACTTTGATTCTAAAGTTTTTTTATTTTGTATTTACGTAAATTAAATGTTAAACATTTTATGAAAGATGAGTTACAGACTTTTATATTTCATATGCAGCCGCTCTTAATAAACTAATTGTATTAATTAAATTTATTTATAACCAAAATGGGGTCATGACGACTTCTTCTCTCATTTATTATTTTATATTATTATAAATATATATATATATATATATATATATATATATATATATATATATATATATAAGGTTAATAACAGTGATTTTTTGCAACATTTAAATGATGTCAAGTCATTTATTATATTAAGTTTAATCATTAATTAGACTAATAACATAAACTTTGAAAGAAGTCAAAAACCCAAATGAAATTAAATGAAAACCGTCTAAATTACCTCGAGAGCCAACTAAGTGGTTAAACTTTTGGTCCTTTTTGTAGGGGGTCATCTATGATCCAGCATGCCCCTGATGTAAGTGCTTATTAAAGTCGCGAAGATCAATTTGTCTAGAAGGACTGAAGAAATTGGCAGCAAACTGTCCAAACATTAGTGGCACAGAAGAAATTAGCACTCAACAACAAACGACTTAGCCAAAGACATACACTTTACAGGACGATGCACATAAAGACATCCAGAAGAACATTCTTTATATATATATGAGAAGGCGTTCGACATTGTAGATCGAGAAATCCTCTGGAAACTTCTTCGACATTATGGTGTCCCCTTAAAAATAGTTAAACTGATCGAGAAATCATATGATGGTATGTCCTGCAGAGTTATCCATGGAGGGCAGATAACAGACAGCTTCCAGGTACGAACAGGAGTTAGACAATGATGCTTGCTTTCCCCATTCCTTTTCCTACTGGCTTATGAAGAAATCCACCAGGGAAAGGAGAAATGGAATCCAATGGACTTTGCTAAAACAGTTTGATGACCTGGACTTTGCAGATGATCTTGATCTCCTTACACACAGCTATCAACAGATTCAAGAGAAAACAAATCTAGTGAATGCCACTGCAAAGGAGGTCGGCCTTAGCATACACACATCTAAAACCAAGATCCTAAAAATTAACTCCACCATCACGAATGCAGTCACCCTAAACGGAAGTAAACTGGAGGAAGTAGAGTCCTCTACTTATCTGGGTAGCATCATAGATCAGCAGGGTGGAACAGATGCGGATGTCAAAGCAAGGATCGGAAAAGCAAGAGCCGCCTTTATCCAGCTCAAGAACATCTGGAATTCCAAAGAGCTGTCTCTGAACACCAAAATTCGCATGTTCAATACCAATGTAAAGTCAGTCCTATTATATGGAGCTGAGACCTGGAGGATTACGAAGACCACCACTAAGAGAGTCCAGGCCTTTATCAACATTGAGTTGGAATCCTCAAGGAAAAAAGAAAGAGAGGCCTGGAGGCGAGAATTTGAAGCGGACATCACCAGGATGGGGTTCAGCTGGAAGCAGCTGGAGAGAATGGCTCAGGATAGAAGTCGCTGGAGATCTTTAGTTGGTGGCCCATACCCCGATAGGAGTGACGGGCAACAATGACGATGACGATGATATATATGTTTATATATATATATATATATATATATATATATATATATTGATACTATTCATCTAAATGTCACTTTTAAAATAGAGAGAAATTCTTGTTCATTGATTTATGGTTAAAGACAATGTAGCTCTTGGAGCGTGTGGTTCCTTATTTTAGTTTAGGGCAGATAGAAGTTTTTTTTTTTCTAATCTGACATATATTTATTTTATTATGATGACTACGGTACAGCTCATTAAAGTAAATATCCGGAATTCGGCTTTCCCCGAATGAGTGCGTGTTCTTTATCTAGATGCATCCTCTATCAAATTACAGATTGGCTGATTTACTTCCTAGGTCGGCTGTATTTTCGAGCATTATTGGAGGCTTAAAGAATTTTAGATTCAAAAGAAAAAAAAATATAATTAAAGGACGAAATATACAGACTTCACAGTGTTAATGAACGCTGTGGAGCTTGGTTGGGTTGAAACCGTGCGATTTTAGATTGAAAAGAATGCAAGGGCTAACTCTAAAGATCGATTGGGACTTACACCATTAAAGCAAATTTTAAAGTTGCCCTATATTTCTTCTCATCTAGCAGATTTTTTTTTGGCGGGTTTAAGGCGGGCCATTAGTGAGTTTCGGTAAATCATGTTAAAAACACCTGCCAACTCTTATAGAATGTAATTCCCCTTACGATCAATTATTTACCTTCCCAATGTAAACATACCACGCCTAGTGTGCGCGTAGAAACGCTTGAAAGACAAGATGAAGTCTATCCGTCTGTGTGTTTCTGTTGGTGACACCAACACTGCATTACTGTTGGTGACGTCGGATAGAATCAATATTGATTAAACCAACGACATTTGTTTTAAAAAAATATAAACTATGAAAAGATGTTTTGTTTATTGGTACCGCTGCTTAAAATACCAGTAGTATAAATGATGGGCTATATATATTGTTTAAAACATGTTCATTATAGCGACATGTTGTCCTTATAAAGATAATCAAGTTTGAAATAATTCAGTGAGGAAGCTCCAATTTGGCACACGTAGATTTTACATGACTATGCAGGACTTTTATAATACTAAACCCATAAATGAACTCATTGTAGAAATACAAACCTGATTACTTTTAAGTAATGTCTATTAAAAGGAAACAATTAGATTCAAAACTGCCATGTATATATAGGTATGTGAAACGTATTGAAAGTGTTATATTGTCAAACCTCATTCGGCTAACGAGTGGGAGAATGTAATAAACTAACTAAATGCGCCTTTATATTCGAAGATTAAATTTGTTTTTGTATCTAATTCGTCACTCACTCTTACATCTTTAGTAATGATAATTTTTTTTATAAATATTTGTGTGATATTTATAGTTATTTTAGAATTTTTATTCCATTTTTCTTTTATTAAATCCTGATTTTTTATGATTGTATGTTTTAAACCAAATGTAAAAATTAATTAGCCATTGCACTGTGGTTGTTTTTTTTTTTTTACTTCTTCAATCATTTGTATTGAAAAAAAAAGTTCTGTTAGCCCTATCGGGGCCATCGGAGCAGATGAAGTGTAGAATTCATCTGTTTCTATAACCTCTGCATATAAAGGGATTGTGTGGTTAGCACTAGGGAGCGACCGATATGCCTTTTTACCGATAGTACGATACCGATATTTTCCCCCAGCATTTTTACCGATACCGATACCGATATTTTCTTTTTAGGGGCTGTCCATTATTTATGTCAACAAATTTTTAGCGATTTTTACAACCCCCTCCCCCTTGTCAACAAATTGTCAAACTTCCAGAGAACCCCCCCCCTTATAAACTTACGTCAACATTTGATACCCCCGCCTAAAAAAGGTGGCTTCCAAACTGTTTATGTGGCAAAATTAGTAGGAATATAGTTAGTTTAATTAAAATACTGAATGTTAAGCGAGTGTGTAACACAGAACTACAAACGCTGCTTATTTTTCCTATTTATTAAGTAATTATATTAAATTTAAAAATGTAACATTGTTGACGTCAACTTTTCTTGACCTCCCCCCTCCCCCTTGTCAACAATTGTCAAAAATTTTCGGACACCCCCCCCCTAATTTGTTGACGTAATTAATGGACAGCCCCTTAAGCAACAACAATGCCAAACAAGTGTATTTGTCGTGCTGTATGACGTATTTCAACCCATGTTCACATATTTTGTAACACTTCGCCCACGCGTGTCTTGTTTACCCCCCCCCCCCAACTTCCCATCCCAAAAAAAAAATACACACAGATGTTCACTTATTGTATCATTCAAGGTCATACATTAGAATTAAGAAATGCCAATCCTATTGTTTCAAGGTCATATCTCTGATGTAGACGTGACAATTTCTATGTACGGGTTTTTTTTTTCCTTTTTTTAAAATCTTTTCTGATCTAGTTATAGAATTGGGTTATTTACTGATTTTTTTTTTCTGCAACTCTGTTATGGAAAAAAACAATGTATCGGCAGCCAAAAAACGGCCGGTCCTATAGTTAACTCATAGTGCCAATATCGGTTCGACTATCGGTCGCTCCCTACAACAATCGGCCGATCCGATATTAACCGATAGTGCCAATATCGGTCCGATACCGATCCGATTATCTGTCGCTCCCTAGTTAGCACAACGCCCAGCCGCCAATTTAATGTCAGGTACCCATTTAAAGCTGGGTGGACTTGTGGGACGACTTTGAAACACATTTCACCTGGAAAAACTTCCAATGGTTCTCACCGAGAATAGAACCCAGGACTCTCAGGTCGACAGTCGAGTATCTACACCACTCGGCCACCCGTCCCACATTTGGATAGAAACAATTGAGATAAGGGTTAGCTCTCTGTAAATTCGGAGTTTCATTAGATGTCTGTTAATTATTCTTACAGCAAATCAGTTGATATAGAAATGTTATCTCTAGCGACGTAAACTTCATATGAACTATACAGCGGGGATGATGCAGACTGAACTATTCTATTTATACGTTTTATATGTATATATATAAATAATCAAGTAAACGTTAGATAAGACTAGAATGGCACACATGTGGATAGACATAGATCATTATGCGATTGTATTCAACAGTTCAGTTTAAAGAGATTATCATCATGAAATTACAAAAGTATCTTTCTTTGTTTCGTTTTTTTACGGCAAACATCGGCTTTGTTTTTTTTATAGCAGCTTTGTGTGTTATAGCAGCTTTGTGTGTTATAGCAGCTTTGTGTGTTATAATAGCTTTGTGTGTTATAGCAGCTTTGTGTGTTATAGCAGCTTTGTGTGTTATAATAGCTTTGTGTGTTATAGCAGCTTTGTGTTATATCATATCTGAAAAATTTCTTTTTTTTTTGTTGTATAACTATTTTTAAAGTTGTTTTTTTCTCTTTTCAGAATATTGAGATAAATTTATATCAAGTCAGGAAAACACGACATTTGAAATCGAAATAATCCATTGACTCCGCCTAGTTTTGTTTGAGATTATAGAATTGTAATATCAATTTTCCAGACACTTTTATCGTAACTTGCTTTGTGTTTTTAATTTGACCTCATCGCACAGACAAATGGAAACAATTAAAATTGCATCTGCGGCTGTAAGCCCTATTGGTTTAGTGTCTGGCCCTATATTTTCAGTATTAGTTAAGCAATGCTCTAAAAAAGGATATCGATGGTTAACGTGGATGTTCATAAAATTAGATTCAGAAGGCAACATATTCAAAACTTTAGACAGAAATGGCTTCACTTACTTAATGCAAGCTGCCTTATGTGGCCACCTCAAAACGGCAAAAGTTTTGATAGACGCTGGCTGTGACGTGAACGCAAAAAACGAGAATGGATCAACCGCGCTGACCTTCGCCATCAAGGGTAGGCATCGTCATTTGGTGGACAGGATGTTAGAATCAGGGGCCCTAGTCGAAGACAAAGATAAAATAGGTCAGACGCCTTTGATGAAATCTGCCATAATTGGTGAGAAGGGCATTGTTAATGCACTGTTAGCAAAAGCTGCTATCATAAACGAGGTGGATAAAAACATGAACACAGCTTTGATGCTGGCGGCATCTCAAGGTCACTTTGAGACGGTTGAACTGTTAGTGGAAAACGGCGCAGAAGTGCGAATGAGAAACAATAATAGCAACACAGCGCTCATGTTCGCGTCGTTGTCCGAGAGCGCGGCGGAAATCATTTCGCTCCTATTGAAGAAAGGAAGCAGCATAGACGACAATGATGAGAACGGAAATACTTCTTTGATGATGGCAGCAAACTCGGGGCATCTCGAAAACGTGCAAGTCTTATGTCAACGCGGTGCTGATGTCAACTTTCGAAACTCGTTGGGACAAACAGCTTTAATCATATCATCAGATAAGGGCCACTACGAGGTTGTTGTTTATTTATTAAAACGCGGTGCATTACCTAATATTCAAGACGATAAGAATCATTCGGCTCTATTCTTGGCCGCTCAGAATGAATCACTCAGTACAGTTCAGGAATTAATCCAATGCGGGGCCAATGTCAACATGAAAAATAATAGAAACTTGACTTCGCTCATGAAAGCTTCAGAATTCGGTAAGACTCGCACCGTAGAACATCTACTTAAGATGAAAGCGTCTGTCAATGCAAAAGACCAAAACGGCTCAACCGCATTCATGTACGCGGCTGAAAACAACCATATAGAAACAATAAAAATACTTTATCAATACCATGCACTCGTGGACGATAAGGATAAGCGAGGCTATACAGCTTTGATGAAAGCAGCAGCTAGCGGACATTTAAAAATGATGTTGCATCTCATTGCTATGGGATCCAACAAGGAACTTTGCTCCGTCGAGGGGGACACTCCTCTGATGGTGGCGATTTTGAGTGGAAAGACAGAAGCGGCCATGCTGCTTATCGAAAATGGCGCTAGCGTCAACCATCGGAGTACTTCCGGCTCAACCCCTCTGCTGTGCGCATCATGCGAAGGTAACGCTGTGGTGGTTGATGAGCTATTGAAAAGAGAAGCGGAGATCAATGTGGCCAACGATTGCGGTCAAACGCCGTTGATTGTATCTGCCCTTAATAGACACAAAGAAGTACTAAGCGCGTTGATTTCGAAAGGATCGCACATGAACTCGAGAACTATCCACGGCGAAACAGCGCTGTTAATAGCAGCATCCAACGGATGGGACGAGGGGATTACTTTGCTAATGAACGGAGGTGCAAATACTGAACAAAAGGACGACTGCGGATTTACGTCTCTGGCTAAAGCAGCGTTAGGTGGACACATGAGCACAGTTGATCTTTTACTAAGCAAAGGCGTGGATATTAATACAGAGTGTGTTTCGGGGAACACTGCCCTTATGTTACTAGTTCAGGAGAAGAAAGCTGAAATGGCTAGTTACTTAATACAGAAGGGAGCTGATGTCAACAAGCGAAATTTCGCCGAACAAACTGCTCTGTTTCTCGCGGCCTGTGCAGGAAATCTATGCACTGTGTGTGATTTAATAAAGAACAAAGCTGAACTCAATGCAAGGGATGCTGGTGGAGAAACTTGCTTGATGAAGTGTTTGGAAGACACTAAAATCGACTCACTGCAGGCTTTGTTAAACAATGGTGCCAACGTAAATGAAAAAGATGCCAAAGAGGAGACAGCTTTGATGAAGGCGTCTGAACGAGGCTTAGCTAATGCAGTTGAATCACTGCTGCTGTTTTGCGCTGATGTAAGCTGTACAGACTTGAAAGTTGAGACAGCCCTTATGAAAGCGGCACAAAATGGCCATTCTCGTGTAAAGGAAATGATCACAGAGTACAATGGCGTAACAAATAATGAATTGAGAGATATCAGTAATGTAGAGCGAATAACGGAGGATTTCGACTTTGACTGCATGAGAATTTATGAAGATTATGTTTGCGTTGAACAAATAGATTGCTGGGAAGCCTATAAAGAACAAACACATTTGAAACCTAGAAAAAAAAAATCAATTTTCAACCGAAAACCGGTAGTAGAAGAAGTTATTGCAAATGCTCTTTTTGAAAACCTAAATTACGTTGAGGGAAAGCAAAAATTTAAGATTTTGTGTAAAAAGTGGTTCTTTAGATTTCTCAATCTATACGTTTTTCGCAAACTACCTGTTAAAAAAATATGAAAAAAATGGATAAATAAGATAGAAGCTCAGATTAATTATATATACATGTATTGTGTATTTTGTAAACAATAACATTTGTAGACACCAACTTCCATCAGCTTCGACTCTTTGAGTACTGGTAGTTTAAATATTAGATTGAATGGATGGATAGATAGATAGATAGATAGATAAATAGATAGATAGATAGATAGATAAATAGATAGATAGATAGATAGATAGATAAATAGATAAATAGATAGATAGATAGGCAGATTAATAGATAGATAGATAGATAGATAGATAGATAGATAGATAGATACATACATACATACATACATACGTACATTACAACATACATACATACATAGGTACATTCAAACATACATTCACACACACATACATCCCAACATATATACATACATACATACATTCATATATACATTCATACATACATACATACATTCATACATACATACATGCATACATACATACATTCATACATACATTCACACATACATACATCCCAACATATATACATACATACATTAATACATACATACATTCATACATACATACATACATTCATACATACGTACATACATACATTCATACATACATTAATACGTACATACACCCCAACATATATACATACAAACATACATACCAACATACATACACACATACATACATGCATACATGCATACATACATACATAGTCGGACGTAGTGTTCCTATATAAAAGCCCGGGACAATCGATCTAAGTTTCTAAATATTCCATCAGGTTTACTTATCTTCATGCATAAGTATTTTAATCTTTGCACTAGCCTTTCACAGTAATGATCATATGTGTTCATTTTTAGTTCATATTTACCTGTGACCTACTGACCTATAACCTATCCACAATGAACTTTGACGTCAAATATATAACTTTCTAAAGAGTTGTATTTTTTGCGTAGCTTTCTAGATATTTATTGCTTCAATTAGACACACCTTTTTACTTATCTACTTGACACCATATCAAATCTTTACTAAACTTTTTTATACTTAACTGTTTAAATATCAATATTTTAAGATATCAGAATAATGTAAACTCATTTTCTACTGAACTCTTTAAAAAAATGTATATTTCATCGGATTATTGAGTCCAATTCCGTTACATTTTTTTTCGCTAAATATAACATGACTGGAATGTCTTCAATCGATAAATTTACAGATGAGATGGGTATAGACAGGGCCGGTTTATCAACTAGGCACAGTAGGCACTGTGCCTAGGGCCTACGGACTTTTCAAGGGCCTACGAAAGCCAGAACATAAAGTGAAAACAAGTTCAGAATGCCAATAAAATTTAAGAAATGTTTGTATTAAAGTAACTATTTATAACCGTGTGAGATGAGCACGTCAAGCTGCAGTGCTGTAGATCTGTAAATTACAGTATGTTTACTTTTCGGCTCTTTGTCTTAGCAAAGTCACATATGACGTCCTCAAAGTTCATTTAGATTTCAAATCGCAAAGAAGTGCGGGTGCATCCTTGAAAAATATTAACAAAGAAGATGGCACCATTTTTTTAAAGTGCCTAGGGCCTACGACTTTGAAAGTGCCTAGGGCCTACGACTTTGAAAGTGCCTAGGGCCTACGACTTTGAAAGTGCCTAGGGCCTACGATGACCTTAAAATGGCCCTGGGTGTAGAGTATTGTTGTTCTTACTTTCACTGAATCTACCGTTGAACTAATGAACTAAAGTGACCAGAACTAATATGGTACTCTTGGGTTTTACCGTATTAAGAGTTAAAAGAAAGAGTTCCCTTATTTTGGGGCAGATGAAGTGTAGAATTCATCTGTTTCTGTAACCTCGGCGTATGAAGGGATTGTGTGGTTAGCACAACGACCAGCCGCCTTTACTTACCTAACTCATGGCAGGTACCACTTTAAATCTCAGTGAACATGGATAACACCAATTTGCACCTGGATAAATTCACTTGGTTCTCACCGAGGATTGGACCTGGGACAGTCAAGCGCTCTACACCGCTCTGCCACTCATACAACTCTCTACACCGCTCGGCCACCCGTACAACTCTCTACACCGCTCTGCCACCCGTACAACTCTACACCGCTCTGCCACCCGTACAACTCTCGACACCGCTCGGCCACCCGTACAACTCTACACCGCTCTGCCACTCATACAACTATCTACACCGCTCTGCCACCCGTACAACTCTACACCGCTCTGCCACTCAAACAACTCTCTACACCGCTCGGACACCCGTACAACTCTACACCGCTCTGCCACTCATACAACTATCTACACCACTCTGTCACCCGTACAACTCTCTACATCGCTCTGCCACCCGTACAACTCTCTACACCACTCTGCCACCCGTACAACTCTACATCGCTCTGCCACCCGTACAACTCTCTACACCGCTCTGCCACCCGTACAACTCTCTACACCGCTCTGCCACCCGTACAACTCTCTACACCGCTCTGCCACCCGTACAACTCTCTACATCGCTCTGCCACCCGTACAACTCTCTACTCCGCTCTGCCACCCGTACAACTCTCTACACCGCTCTGCCACCCGTACAACTCTCTACATCGCTCTGCCACCCGTACAACTCTCTACACCGCTCTGCCACCCGTACAACTCTCTACACCGCTCTGCCACTCATACAACTCTCTACACCGCTCGGCCACCCGTACAACTCTCTACACCGCTCTGCCACCCGTACAACTCTACACCGCTCTGCCACCCGTACAACTCTCGACACCGCTCGGCCACCCGTACAACTCTACACCGCTCTGCCACTCATACAACTATCTACACCGCTCTGCCACCCGTACAACTCTACACCGCTCTGCCACTCATACAACTATCTACACCACTCTGTCACCCGTACAACTCTCTACACCACTCTGCCACCCGTACAACTCTACATCGCTCTGCCACCCGTACAACTCTCTACACCGCTCTGCCACCCGTACAACTCTACACCGCTCTGCCACCCGTACAACTCTCGACACCGCTCGGCCACCCGTACAACTCTACACCGCTCTGCCACTCATACAACTATCTACACCGCTCTGCCACCCGTACAACTCTACACCGCTCTGCCACTCATACAACTATCTACACCACTCTGTCACCCGTACAACTCTCTACACCACTCTGCCACCCGTACAACTCTACATCGCTCTGCCACCCGTACAACTCTCTACACCGCTCTGCCACCCGTACAACTCTCTACACCGCTCTGCCACCCGTACAACTCTCTACACCGCTCTGCCACCCGTACAACACTCTACATCGCTCTGCCACCCGTACAACTCTCTACATCGCTCTGCCACCCGTACAACTCTCTACACCGCTCTGCCACCCGTACAACTCTCTACACCGCTCTGCCACCCGTACAACTCTCTACACCGCTCTGCCACCCGTACAACTCTCTACACCGCTCTGCCACCCGTACAACTCTCTACACCGCTCTGCCACCCGTACAACTCTCTACATCGCTCTGCCACCCGTACAACTCTCTACTCCGCTCTGCCACCCGTACAACTCTCTACACCGCTCTGCCACCCGTACAACTCTCTACATCGCTCTGCCACCCGTACAACTCTCTACACCGCTCTGCCACCCGTACAACTCTCTACATCGCTCTGCCACCCGTACAACTCTCTACACCGCTCTGCCACCCGTACAACTCTCTACACCACTCTGCCACCCGTACAACTCTCTACACCGCTCTGCCACCCGTACAACTCTCTACATCGCTCTGCCACCCGTACAACTCTCTACACCGCTCTGCCACCCGTACAACTCTCTACACCGCTCTGCCACCCGTACAACTCTCTACACCACTCTGCCACCCGTACAACTCTACACCGCTCTGCCACCCGTACAGCTCGACACCGCTCTGCCACCAGTACAACTCTACACCGCTCTGCCACCCGTACAACTCTCTACACCGCTCTGCCACCCGTACAACTCTCTACACCGCTCTGCCACCCGTACAACTCTCTACACCGCTCTGCCACCCGTACAACTCTACATCGCTCTGCCACCCGTACAACTCTCTACACCGCTCTGCCACCCGTACAACTCTCTACACCACTCTGCCACCCGTACAACTCTCTACACCGCTCTGCCACCCGTACAACTCTCTACATCGCTCTGCCACCCGTACAACTCTCTACTCCGCTCTGCCACCCGTACAACTCTCTACACCGCTCTGCCACCCGTACAACTCTCTACACCGCTCTGCCACCCGTACAACTCTACATCGCTCTGCCACCCGTACAGCTCGACACCGCTCTGCCACCCGTACAACTCTCGACACCGCTCTGCCACCCGTACAACTCTCTACATCGCTCTGCCACCCGTACAACTCTCTACAACGCTGTGCCACCCGTACAACTCTCTACACCGCTATGCCACCCGTACAACTCTCTACACCGCTCTGCCACCCGTACAACTCTCTACATCGCTCTGCCACCCGTACAACTCTCTACAACGCTGTGCCACCCGTACAACTCTCTACACCGCTATGCCACCCGTACAACTCTCTACACCGCTCTGCCACCCGTACAACTCTCTACAACGCTGTGCCACCCGTACAACTCTCTACACCGCTCTGCCACCCGTACAACTCTCTACACCGCTCTGCCACCCGTACAACTCTCTACACCGCTCTGCCACCCGTACAACTCTCTACAACGCTGTGCCACCCGTACAGCTCTACACCGCTCGGTCACCCGTACAGCTCTACACACAAAGCATACACATTATTAGGATCATTAGTTTCAGAGAGGGTTATTTCCCTTACTTTAGTAGACTTTGCTGTTATAAATATTTTTCTCCCCAAAACAGACGATATAGTTATATTACTTTCTATTTGTATTTTATGTTTTGAGTAATTTTTGTGCATAGTTGTTATCAAGTCCAATATCTTAATCTCTGCATATCAAAAAAAAAAAATAATACACATAAGATCATTATATTTTTTCATGTTATATTTATTCCTTACAAAATTGGAAATATACAATACAAGCTGTACCCTGCAAAACCTTTGCATAGAGTTATATCCCCTTAGACTTGATCGATAGGCTCGTTTATATTTTGTTTTGGGCAGATCCGATTTGGTCATGACTGTATTTTAAACTGGAATACTGTTGTATTAATTGTTTACTTTCGATTTAACGCAGAGCCCAAATCGCTTTTATATATATATATTCATCATTTGTAAGATGTATACAAGTACTGTTTGATATTGTAGTTGCTGTTTTTTTACTTTTGTGTATATATACAAATATATCAAATGTAGTTATTCTTTAATTCATATCTGTTGTGTAAACTGCCAATGATACAAACGTGTATTAATATGTTTACATACAACTACTTAATAAATATACTGATGATCAAAAAACGCGTTTGAAAGTTAATAAAATCATAATAGAACTATCATTATATAAAATTTTATTTATAAAAAAATATTTAAAAAGAGCTATTGTAATTTAAATATACATTTATGTTTGCGTTGTTATCGATATAACTTTATATGTCACAAAAGATGTGGGCAGAATATAACATGTTCTCATGAAGTTTATCGTAAAACTAAGATACCGGTAATATATGTGAGTATAGTTATGTATGGTGTGAGCCCTAGGCAAATTTACATTTCGAGGGCCATATGATAATATACATTAGGGTGTCTTATGGACAATATACATTGGGGTGTCTTATGATAATATACATTAGGGTGTCTTATGACAAGATACTCTTTGGGTGTCTTATGACAAGATACGTTTTCGGTGTCTTAAGACAAGATACTTTTTGAGTGTCTTATGACAAGATACTTTTTGAGTGTCTTATGACAAGATACTTTTTGACTGTCTTATGACAAGATACTTTTTGACTGTCTTATGACAAGATACTTTTTGAGTGTCTTATGACAAGATACTTTTTTGAGTATCTTATGACAAGATACTTTTTGAGTGTCTTTTGGCAAGATATTCTTTGGGTGTCTTATGACAAGATACTTTTTGAGTGTCTTATGACCAGATACACTTTGGGTGTCTTATGAAAAGATACTCTTTGGGTGTCTTAAGACAAGAAACTTTTTGAGTGTCTTATGACAATATACTTTGTGATTGTCTTATGACAAGATACTCTTGGGAAGTCTTATGACAAGATATTCTTTTTGGTGTCTTCAGACAAGAAACTTTCTGAGTGTCTTATGACAAGATACTTTTTGAGTGTCTTATGACAAGATACTATTTGGGTGTCTTATGACAAGATACTCTTTGAGTGTCTCATGACAAGATACTCTTTGGGCGCCTTATGACAAGATACTCTTTAGGTATCTTATGACAATATACTCTTTGGGTGTCTCATGACAAGATACATTGAAGAGGAGGAGGGCATATGATAATATACATTTGGTGGCATGAGGCAAAGGTATATTTAGAAACCCTATTCAAAAGTTGTTTAGGAAGTTCTTGGATAAAAACACTGTTGAACATTTTGCTTGCTAATATTACAGGGCCCCCTAATTATCTTTAAAAACTGTATCCCCCCCAACTGACTGCTACAGGTGTCAAATCAATTTAGCCACTGGCCCCTGACATATACCCACTTTTCTCATCATTAGCAAGAAGGGAGGGGGGGAAGCATTTGGTAACGCCCATGTTCCCTATCCATAAAGCCTGTTTGCATAAGATTCAGTCTCTTGTTAACAACACCATAAATCTCAGTGGTAGTAAAGTTCAATTACTGTAGCTAACCATGTTGTTTTTTTAAATATAAAGACCATTAGAGTCTTTGTAATATCAACTAACCAAAAAAAAATGTGTTTGCTTTTCGATGTGTCATAATAATCACTATATTTTTTGTAGATTTTTTTTTAAATTATTATAATAAACTCAAACAATATTTTAAAATTGTTTATAAGTCTAATGATTGTTTTTAGCTAAACATATTTATAAATAAAGATCTTAAAGTCTTTGTAGTCTAAACAAAACAAAACATAAGATTTATTCATGTATTATAAATAAACTCTTTATTTTTGTAGTGTCACTACCACGGAATAAAAATTATAAAGAAAGCGAATTGCTGTTAGTTTTTTGTTGTTGTGTTTAATTAATAAACAAAAAAACGTATATAAAAGCAGTGCAAATAATAGAGTTTTAGGTATATTTATTATCAATTTTGTTTGGCCTTGAAGTTTACAATAAATTAATTTAAAAAAACAAAGTTTACTGAAGATATCAGTTATAAAGCCGTTATGTAATCACTCAACAATAGCTTAGTCATGTAGATTGGTTCTTCAGCTATACGTTGTTGGTTGGGCATTGTTTTAGTGCAAGGGTACTTGTGGTGCCTGAATGTCTTAGTCTCAAGGATTGCCTCGTACAAGGGAGGCAACCTTTCCTCCAATGATCTGTTATCTTCTCCTTCTTCCCCATGAGAATCAATTTTGTTTCTTGTCTCAGTTGTCTCTCTTCGTCTGCGACACACCTCTAAGAGACATGAGTTTTGAAAATCCCATAGACGGTGAATTTGTAATATTTTGTGAAAGCTGTAAAGTTACTTTATAAATTTGTTTTTTCCTGTATGAAGATTTTGCTTTTTTTAATTCCTAGCACGGAGTCAATTTATAATATTTTATTTAAATATCCTTTCAAAAAACAAAAGGCTCATGAATTTTTTAGTTTACATGGGCTATTTTATGGTAATAAATTGAGAATTTTTTTTTTTTGCTATATTAGTCCCGCTAGATAAAATCCATTTAAACTGAAAATTAGTTCTTTGGTTGTAAAAAAAATGGCTTAATGTTGAATGTTACGTTCCGTTACTATGGCGACAGGTCTTCTCGTGGTCATTCTCGTGGTTTTGGGGAAAAAAGTCTGTATTCCTGGATCGGGATATCTAGATTAAACAGACTCTGTTAACTCAAGCGGATGAATTAAACGAAATACGTATTACAATTCAAAAGCTCACTTTAACTTGTCAATCCAGCCCAAAACAAGAACAAAATAATGCCCGTTTTGCAGTTTGATCCGTCCCCGGGCCGAGAAGTTGCCCCACCCACCACTACCACCTTCATGTTTTACATGGGTTCATAAAGTTTCACAAGATTGGGTGTCTGTTGTTTGTATGTTGTTGTTTTTTTTTGTCTGGTGCGCTATTTCTAATATTGTATAAATTCTTTACCAAACAAATAAAAAAAAGGGAAATTCTTAATATAAAGTATAAGAAAATATAAAACAAAGGATTTTTTTTGTTTTAATTCAGACCATGTTTACCATTTATTAGTTTATATTAACTATACTAGCGAAAACTAGAAAAAAAAATTTTGACTCTAAAAAAAATAACTGTTTTCTAAAAATTAGACATTTCGTATGGGCAATAGAAATCAGAATATATATATATATATATATATATATATAATATATATATTTACAGCTTAAGCCATTTTAATACTATTTTATTTCTAAAGAGTGTAATATATATATATATATATATATATATATATATATATATATATATATGTATACACATATATATATATATATATATATATATATAATTACAATAAACTTGAGCTTACTTTTTAGTTTGACCCTGCAGATGACAATAAATAATGCAATGATTACAATGGCCAATGTCAGAAGTATCACTGCATAGATATAATGAAAGTTCACTGAAGACTCTGTTTTTGTCAGTGTTGTAGTTAAACTTGGCTCATCTATAAAGTTAAAATTGCCAACCATTTAAAACTAACTAAAAATAACGAAACAAATAAACTCAAATATTACAATTTTTTTTTAGTTTTCTTTTTAAGTTTACTTTTTTTTTAAAGATATAAATATATATATGTTTTGTCACGCTAAGTCTATATGATTTATAAAATTATGAATTTTATGTGTATACATGAAAAAAATAATACTCGTGAAAAAATAATACAGTAACTTAAACCACTTTAATTTTGTATTGAGTTTCATCGGTTTTCGTTATATTAATAGCTCAACACTCTTTACTGGTCATCTTTCTAGAAAAGTTTCTTTAGTTTTAACGGACCATCGGCAAGATGAAGTGTAGGCTATGATTTATCTGTTTCTATAACCTCTGCATATGAAGGGATTGTATGGTTTGCACATTACCCAGTCGCCTTCACTTCCCCAACTTATGTCAGGTACCAATTTAAAGCTTCGTGGACTTGTGGGACGACTTTGCTCCAGATTTCACCTGGTTCTCACCGAGGATCGAATTTAGGACTCTTAGGTTGACTGTCAAGAATCTACACTCAGCCATCCACTTCTAGGATGTTTTCTAATGTTTTTTCTTACGGTTAAGCTTAGTTAGCAGAAAGTTTAAGCTTAGTTAGCAGAAAGTTTAAGCTTAGTTAGCAGAAAGTTTAAGCTTAGTTAGCAGAAAGTTTAAGCTTAGTTAGCAGAAAGTTTAAGCTTAGTTAGCAGAAAGTTTAAGCTTAGTTAGCAGAAAGTTTAAGCTTAGTTAGCAGAAAGTTTAAGCTTAGTTAGCAGAAAGTTTAAGCTTAGTTAGCAGAAAGTTTAAGCTTAGTTAGCAGAAAGTTTAAGCTTAGTTAGCAGAAAGTTTAAGCTTAGTTAGCAGAAAGTTTAAGCTTAGTTAGTAGAAAGTTTAAGCTTAGTTAGCAGAAAGTTTAAGCTTAGTTAGCAGAAAGTTTAAGCTTAGTTAGCAGAAAGTTTAAGCTTAGTTAGCAGAAAGTTTACTTTAATTTACAACGTATCTTCTTTGATTAGAAAGTTTACTGAAACCTGCAGCCCATTGAGACCAGTTGAATCGTGTTTTCAGCACATTATCTCACAGCTTATGTAAAGTCAAGTATGATAGTTAATCAGTGTTATCGCGGGTTTCCCGCCAAGTCGGGTGGTTTCGGGCTGCATCTTAACATAATAACGCGTTGGCATGTATGTGTCATGTTCAACGTTTATATGACGCACATGTTTGTTTTTTTTTAAAAAACGCACAAACCGTAAAATATTTTTTTCCTTACTTCGACTAATTTGGCTGATTGTTTTGGCGGGTTTCGGATTGAGTTCTGACAAAACTAAATTAGTCGTAGGATGCTACTTGCTTGAGTAGGGTGGACGGATTGTCATGTGGTAAAGCGCTCGTTTGTTGACCCGAATTTCACTGGTTCGATCATCTGTGATTATCAATGGATATTTCAGGTCATGGCTTAAGTCCCCACTTTGTCTCCCATGGTGCCTCCATGGCCATTGCACTATCGGCTTGGGTGGGGGGATGAAAGAAAGGCACTGCAAGACCGTCCCATTAGTGGTTTATAGGATCTAAAAGATTTCATCTCATCCTTGCTGGGACTTCACACACTTGTTTGAGTAGTAGGCACCGACGTATTTATGTACCATTCTCTGACCTACAGGATGCTGATGTTGGACGCCATTAGAGCTTTCGCCACCTTGATCTATTTAAATCTCAGTCCTTTAAATTTTACTAAGAAAAATTCACTTCAACTAAAACAATAAACCGACTTTACCACAACCCTAAACTACACACGCACAGAAATAACACATCAAAATCGTAGCCTGAAAACATCAGACACAGTATGTGACGTAAAACGACAAGATGGCGGCCTCTCTCTGGCCATCCGTTTAGATTGCCGCGCTATAGGATCATTCATACGCTTATAGAATGTATGTTGTATGAGGAGTTGCAAACGCATATCTATTATACTTGTTCTTTTTTTTTCCTTTTAAATTAGCAGAAAAAGATGGCATAGTTACCAGTAGACATTAGATCAGTCAAGCTATTTGTAGATATCATACGTTAGTACGTGTGTCAGAACCTTCTGAGCTTCTGAAAACAATATAAGGATTTTTATAGACACAAAAATTACACGATAAATATTACAAATGTAGACTTAAATTCATTGTGAAGGATTAATTAAAAAAAAACAGATTACATATTACATTCAAGGAAGCTACGATTGAAATTCTAACTTATTTTTTTAAAAGCAATACAGTTTCATATACTTTTTAAAAAATGAATGATATAAATTTCGTATCTTTTACAAACTGTAATGAAAAACAAATGACGACTGAAATTTACAAATAGAAGTAAATGTTGACATCTCTTTCCAATTGCATTTATTTAGTGGGTTTCTGGCAGTTTCAATAATGAGTTTCGGAGGTTTTCGTTAAAAAATCTGGCAACCCAGGGAAGTTATCAGAAGTGCGGTGAAAGAGAATTTTAATATTATTGCAGAGGCGTAGCGAGGGTGGGGCAAGGCAACTTGCGCCCGCGGCATTTTACCTTTTTAATACCTTTTTAGCTCCCCCCCCCATTCGAAAACCATATAATATTATATGTGAAATATACCATTTGGCGCCCTTGAACCTCGGCGCCCGGGGACATATGTACCCCCCCCCGCCCCAGCTACGCCTCTGTATTATTGTCCTTTTATTAAATGCTAAGTTTACTTACGTAAAGTGCAGAAAAACGACTGAGAAAAGCGCTATAATGATATGAAATGTGTATTATGCAGCCAAAGTAGCCTAAGACGTTTTGCGCTGTCTCAGAAGTTACACACATTGATGTATAGGCTAAGTGATTACGCGTTGATATGATTTTAAGAAAAATAAACGTGATCCATTTCTTTTTTTTAATAGAATTACCCCCCCCCCCTTACGCTCTCCGCAAATAAAAAAGATAATACTGTATAGGATGAACGTATATAAAATACGCAGTAGGGGATCCATTTTGTTTGTTTACATAAATAGAAAATGTTTTAATTGCAAAAAAAAAAAAAATTAACTAGATATTAGCAAAGACTTTGCTTAATCTATAAGTATCATTAACTCTTTGTTTTTTTTTTACGTGACATAATATGCCACTTGAACTTTCACCTTTTTTTTTTTTATCGGAAACAGCTATGTGACTGATGACTCAGACACCTTGTCTTAAGCAGAAATGAAATTTAATTTAGAAAAAAAATATTGAATGGTGTCTGAAGTAACGTAGCTGGCTGAGAAAGATGGACTGAAAATAGATAAAAATCAGACACAGATGGATAAATAGATAAACAGGTTGCCATACCTACAGAGGGCAAAATAGACAGACGGATAGAAAGATACACAGAGGTATATAGATGGATTCATGAATCCAGACAGACTGACAGATAGATAGATAGATAGATAGATAGATAGATAGATAGATAGATAGATAGATAGATAGATAGATAGATAGATAGATAGATAGATAGATAGATAGATAGATAGATAGATAAATAGATAGATAGATAGATAGATAGATAGATAGATAGATAGATAGATAGATAGATAGATAGATAGATAGATAGATAGATAGATAGATAGATAGATGACAATATAAATGAAACATTCTATCATACAATACCAATCTTTTAATCTAATTGGTCATTTTTTTTCTGGAGATTTTTTTATGATATCCAAATGAAGAACGTCCTTCACATTATGTTTTCAACAAATGTTACATTACACAAGCATCAATCTACAATTTAATCAGTCTTACAGTACACTTGGACAACCGAAACTGCCATATTACATTTTTTTTTACAATTTAATAACAGTTGAATTAATCTCCTTATTGAAATCAAACATTCTTTCTGATGCACAGCACGTATTGTTTTTTTTTAATTTTATTTGCGTGACATTTTCAGCGAAAATAAACAACTGATATTTTTTTTTATATCTAACTATACAGATTGAATCTTTATTCCGGATATAGTGGCCAGAGAATTTTTTTCAAGCGCCGGAAACCGAAACCGAAATCAATGACATGACATTATTTTAAAATGTTTGTTTTTGTGTGTTTAAATAGACAGAATTCACCAGCCATTTTAGGATTATTCATTAGATATTGTAATGAGTTATTAAAAGTTCCTGTTTCTATATTGAACAGTAGCTCTTAATATGTTGGTCTCGACACACCAGTGGCTCTTAATATGTTGGTATCTACACACCAGTGGCTCTTGATATGTTGGTCTCTACACACAAGTGGCTCTTACTGTGTTGGTCTCGACACACCAGTGGCTCTAACTGTGTTGGTCTCGACACACCAGTGGCTCTTACTGTGTTGGTCTCGACATACCAGTGGCTCTTAGTTCAAGAGAGTTCAAACATGTATTCAATGTATTCATGATTCAAACAATTTACATATTGCACGTCTTAAAACATTGTTGTATTATGAAATAACAAGTATTACTGTATACCTTCAAGTATTAAGTTCATTTTTTTTCAAAAAACTACTTAAACACTAGAAAGAATTAATTTTGAAATTCTTCATTTAAATTCCTTTTTTTAAAGTTACGTTGAGATAGTATGCTACTATTTATACTATGTGTTTCAGACTCTGGTAGGTGGCCCCTTAGAGGATGCTGGAAGGGGCAGGGTCACTCGTGTAGTTTATCATGTCCATCTAGCTCATTGTATGAGCCACGGTTGTGTCTTTTTCTTGGATAGCCTCGCATGAGATACAACGAGGTCCAAAATTTAGGTTTTTCATAATTTTAAATAACTGTAAATATCCGCAAAATAAATAACTATAAATAGCCACAGCATAAGCAACTGTAAATAGCCAAAGCATAAACTATTTAACAAGATATAACATTAAAAACAACACTTGAAATTATCATTAGACTCGATTGAACGTGGTCTGCTCTGAAGTCAACAAGGAGCCACATTAATATATCATTTAGTTCAATTAAGTCTATGGTAGAAACAGTGTCTAGCTGTCCTGTATGACTTCAATGTACACACCAATACACGTTTCATTGACATAAGATCCAGGCGTGGTGCCACTACGTTCACCGATGTGGTCGTACGCATCAGATCCAGGCGTGGTGCCACTACGTTCACCGATGTGGTCGTTCACATAAGATCCAGGCGTGGTGCCACTACGTTCACCGATGTGGTCGTTCACATAAGATCCAGGCGTGGTGCCACTACGTTCACCGATGTGGTCGTTCACATAAGATCCAGGCGTGGTGCCACTACGTTCACCGATGTGGTCGTTCACATAAGATCCAGGCGTGGTGCCACTACGTTCACCGATGTGGTCGTAGGCAGTCCTGGGGTCGTCTATGATTGACTCATACACGTGATGCTGGGTCTCCTCCACTGTACTGTCTATAGCAGCCTTTAGGTCAGTTACTACTACAGTGTTGGTATCATTCTGTGTATCGGTACCCAGACCTAAATACAAATATTAAAAAAAAAACTATCTTAATACATAATCGTCTAGCCTGGCGTAGGTATGGGCGCGCGCGAGCGTGTGTATAACTTCCGCGGCTAAAAATAGACTGGGGAATTACAAGTGGTGCGCAAATTATGTAAAGTTGTAAAGATGGTCAAAGGGATACAACTCAATTATAAGGAGTCTCTCGCCGGTTCGGGTACCGGGCCTTTGATCTAGTAATTGACATAAGAAAATAGTTTATGGATGGTCGAGCAGTTTAGAGCGCTCGACTGACCACCTGAATGTCCCCGGTTCGATCCTCGACTATTTTTTTTTTAGATCCTAGGAGCTAATTGAAATTTCCATACACATCTTTAATTGGGTACCTGATATTATTTTCGGGTACTAAAGGCGACTGGGATTTGTTCTAGCTAAACTTCTTCTTAAAATGCTGTTTATACAGAAACATAAGAATTGCATATTTCATCTGCCCCCATGGTCTTAAGAAATGAAGAAATATTTTCTCTTTTAAATGCACTTCTTTAAATAAACTATTAAAACGTAAAAAAAAATCGTACAGTGACGTAGTAGGCTTTGTAAAAAATCAAACCTACCATGCAGGCTCTTTAAATAAGTACATGTAATATTGATTTGACCATAATGGCACAACTTAACGATTTGGACTATAGCTTACTTATTAGTGGTCCGGCAACTAAAGCATCGACCGTTCACATTTTAGGTATGCATGGGTCAAGAAATGAATAAAAAAAACTTGCCTTTGGCTGATTGAAGTTATTATATACCAAGTTATTGATAAACAAATTTGCTCCATTCATAAACACGGCACTGAACTCAAAACAAACTCTATGCCCTTATTATAATTGTGTGTGTGTGTGTGTGTGTGTGTGTGTGTGTGTGTGTGTGTGTGTGTGTGTGTGTGTGTGTGTGTGTGTGTGTGTGTGTGTGTGTGTGTGTGTGTGTGTGTGTGTGTGTGTGTGTGTGTGTGTGTGTGTGTGTGTGTGTGTGTGTGTGTGTGTGTGTGTGTGTGTGTGTGTGTGTGTGTGTGTGTGAATTCCCTGTAGTTTTGAGATAATATCTCTTAGATCCTATAAATCATTAATGGAACTTTGTTTGCAGTGCCCTTCTTTTATCCTCACCATGGCTGGCAGGGCAATGGCCATGGAGGCACCACGGGAGATATAATAAGGAACATTAGCCGTGACCTAAAAAAATCAATCGGTTCTCACCGAAGATCAAACAAGGGACTCTCGGGTCGACAGTCAGTCTCTTTACCACACGAGTCATCCAACGTATTATAATGGTAGGTATTATCAGAGTCGTAGCTAGCTGTTGTGGCGCCCTGTGCAATGTAATTTTTTTTGGCCCACAACTCTCAATCCGAAAAGTGCAAAATAATTATTTAACAGCGCTCCTTAGGCGCCACTTCCTAGTTCGGCTCACAGTGCGGCCGAACAACCTGCAGTACTCTTCTTAAGCTACAGGTTAAAATATCTTGAATCACTATCTATCCCTCTATCGATTGATTTATCTCTCAGTCTCGTTTTAAGTATAAAAAACTGTTTTTCTGTGCTATTGTCTGTCATTGTGGTTGTTTTGTTTCTTTATCTTATCAATACTTTTTTTTAATATTTCTATTCACTCTTCCTATGTGTTAATTATTATACATACATATTTATAATCTTCTGTGTGGTTATGTGCTGTGTATATTTGTGGGCGTGTGTTCTAATTATAAACATTATACCAATTGCACTTACCTCTGACTTTTGACCTGTTGTAGAGACCAACTGTCAGTGCGACAAGAAATATGAACAACACAAGTAAGATAGATGAATAAATATAATGAAGGCTGGAATCTAGTCTACTGTTCAGTTGTTCTAATGACGTCTCTATCTCGTCAGCTGAAAGGAGACATTGAGTCACGTGAGGCTAGGATATGCATGAGACATGGAGACATATGAGACATTAAGACACATGAGGAATGGAGACACATTAGACATAGAAGACTTGGAGACACATGAGACACGGAGACACATGAGTCATGAAGACAAATGAGACATGGAGACACATGGGGCATGAAGACGAATGAGACACATGGGGCATGAGACATGGAAAAATCATTAAAAATTGAGACTCATGAGTCATGAAGACACATTAGACATGTAGACACAAGGGGTATGGAGACATGTGGCATGGAGACACACGAGACATGGAAACGCATGAGACATGGAGACACATATGACATGGAGACACATGAGACATAATGACACGTGATACATAGAGATGTTATATTAGAAAAGAACGACTTTACTAAATATTCTTTCTAATTATTTTTTATAGCATTTATTTAAACTCCACTTTTTGTTCATTTTTTTTTCAATTCTCGTATTCCAATTTTGGACATGTCCTCATTTACTGAGTGCACTAAAGTTTGGCAAACGTGTCAATTCACGAGACACGCTGAAATCGGACGTTGTAATCTAAACGTGCATATTAATTTCATAACCAAACCCAAACAAAGTCAGATATATTGATTGATTGATAAACAAAAGTTGGTAAAAGAGAAAACAATTTTAAAAAAATAATAACCGAGTAATAAATAATGTCTTACTGTAATTGACTTGAAAAGTTGTGTTAACGCCATAATATGAACCATCAGTCTCTTCCAGAGCTGGGAATATGTTGACAAAAACATCATACATCCCTGGAGCTAGATAAGTTTTAGAAATTTCCTCGGAACACTGAGTTCGATTCTGTCTCACACCATCAACAGTTACAATATTCTTACTATCCTTAAAAATTGTAAATATTGTAACTGTCTGTAGAAATCAACATGGTATTAATTGTTCATATTTTACAGGGAAAAAAACATAAAGAAACTTCGAGAATATGAAAAACGGTAAATAGTTTTAATTTAAGATGAGTTTAAGGGACTGTAAGTCGCTAAACTAGTGCTATAAAAAATTGTATGTATCACACTGACCACAACCAAACTGAGACGCCTCTCCCCCCCCCCCCCCCCCCAGCTTTGTGCATATTGATCATGAATTACTTGATTATTTTGAGAATTAAAGTGACTAGAGCAAAAGAAAACTAGAATAAAAAAAAAATATGTGTACATGTACACTATGTTAAATAAAACACACATCTTTATGCTTAAAAGAAAGAATGCGTTAGTACATTTAGGACTATATATATATATATATATATATATATATATATATATATATATATATATATTGTGGAGAAATAGTATAGCATAAGCTTGATGACGCAATTCGGTAGGCTCCGCCCACCGCAGTAGCTATGGCGTCATTCCGCCATCTTGTGTTGTAGTTTATTGTAGATTTTAGTGTATGCGTCATTTGGTACAAATGACGTATATTAACCGACAGTTGGGAGCACATGCTTTGTTTTATAGTTAGTCTAGCTTTGGGCGTCTATATAGATGGATGCATATTTACAGTTTGCTATTGTACTCCTTCTGGATTTACCTTTATGTCAGTTTATGTTCAAGTATTAAATGATTGTTTGATGTTACTTCACTGGAGTTAACTTCATAATTTGAGTTGTCTGAATTATTACACCTTCTACAAGTATTATCATTATAAGGACCCGTAACATATTCACTGGAGTTAACTTCATAATTTGAGTTGTCTGAATTATTACACCTTGTACAAGTATTATCATTATAAGGACCCGTAACAATATATATATATATATATATATATATATATATATATATATATAGCCTATATATATAAATGTTGTGCGTGTTTAAGTGCGTGCGTATAAGTGTGTGTTTGAGTGCATGTGTGCGTGCATGCGTGTGTGTGCGAGTTCTTGTGTGTATGTGCATGCGTGTGTGTGTGAGTTCTTGTGTGTGTGTGTGATACTGCTAGCATGCGAGTGAGTGTGTGTGTGTGTGTGTGAGTGCATGCGTGTGGGCGTGTTAGAGTGTGCGTGCGTGTGTGTGTTTGTGTGCTAGTGCGCGTGTGTGAAGTTGTATGTGAGAGTGTGTGAGTGTGTGTTTGTTTGCGTGTGTGTGTGTGTGTATACGCATTTTTTTTTATCTCGAAGGTTGTCCATGATAGTTGAGATGGCTCTGACTTATAATAGTACCTTATTGTTAGTTACTGATATCAAGCAAGTTGATTTCTTGTAAAATGTAGGTGTACTGCAATGGACTATGAGATCCCTTGAGGTCAAGTCTGACTGACACTGGACAGCGATTTGTTTAGCTTGGGGAAAACAAATTTAAGAATACATTGATAACAATATTGGGAAGATTTCTTAACATTTTGCTTTTTTAATAGCCATTATATTTAGTGTTACTTTTGACCAGTCTTATTAATATTTGCTATGTATTACAGTGCATGCTCTCTAAAATTCAACTTACGTTTGATGATAGGTCTGTAGAATAACGGATATATCCTGAGAGATGACTTAAAAACAGTGTCACAATAGTCATTGACTGTGGAGTAGAAATACGGGAAACTGATGATGATATGTATTATACAGACTACTTTCTGTCTAGAACACTAAAGTATGTCACAGATCAGTTATTTAATGTCTAATTTATGAATGCATTTGTAAAATAACAAACGGAATGATAGATAGATAGATAGATAGATAGATAGATAGATAGATAGATAGATAGATAGATAGATAGATAGATAGATAGATGGATGGATGGATGGATGGATGGATGGATGGATGGATGGATGGATGGATGGATGGATAGATAGATAAATAGATAGATAGATAGATAGATAGATAGATAGATAGATAGATAGATAGATAGATAGATAGATAGATAGATAGATAGATAGATAGATAGATAGATAGATAGATAGATAGATAGATAGATAGATAGATAGATAGATAGATAGATAGATAGATAGATAGATAGATAGATAGATAGATAGATAGATAATCATTCTGGTGACCTATTATACAACCTTTCTTAGCGACTGACAGCACCACAACGACCAAACATATTTAGGCCAGTCGAATGTAAATAATATACAGTCGAAATTGTTTTTACCTGGTTGTGAAATGTTAGCAATAAATTCAATCACATGACCGCCTTTGGTCCAACCGAAATCTGTACTACTCAACTCTGGGTCCATAGATATACAAGTGCAGTTAACATGGCTCCCTTCAACTACCACGATAGGACAGCCTTCAAGTGTTAGATTTGGTTTTCCTGATAAGGAGTTACAGTGTAAATACGGGTACACATATTGTTTTCCAATACTGAACAAAGGAAACAGGAGTTTAAAAGAGAAAGAGAGAGGGAGCAGATACATAGAAAGATAAATTGACATACAGACATATAGGCTAACAGACATTAAGAAAGACATACAGTCAGACAGACTGATTAGTGTTTAGCCGAACAAACCGACAGACAGATAGAAATATAGATACATAGACATTTCCCATAAGCTCCCGCATGTTCCCATAAGCTCCTGCATATTCCCATAAGTTCCAATATATTCCCATTCTCTCTCTCTATCTCTCTATCTCTTTCCTTATCTCTTTTTTTCTATAATTGACATAGAATTTAATTTACTTATGCATTGCAGTTGATCATTGTATAGCAGAAAATTGAAAAGAAGCTTATAGTCCATTTCAAAAATTGAAAAACAGGAGTAGAATTTACTGATGCTTAAAAATTTGACCTTACTTGATTGAAAAAAAAACAAAGCCTACAGTCACATTCGAAAAATACTAAACAGGAGTAGAATAATTGGCAAACATTCCCATTAGCTCCTACATATTCCCATAAGCTCCTACATATTCCCATAATCTCCTACATATTTCCATAAGCTCCTACATATTCCCATAAGCTCCTACATAATCCCATAAGCTCCCAGATATTCAAATACGCTCCCACATATTCCCATAAGCTCCAAATATTCCCATAAGCTCCAACATATTTCCATTAGCTCCCAAATATTCCCATAAGCTCTAGCATATTCACATAAGCCCCTTTTATACCAATAAGCTCCTGCCTGCATATTCCCGTAAGCTCCGACATATTCCTATAAGCTCCTACATTTTCCCATAAGCTCCTAAATATTCCCATAAGATCCCAAAAATTACCATAAGCTCACACATATTACCATATGCTCCCACATATTCCAATAAGTTCTTATAAATTCCCCATCAGCTCCCAAATAATCCCATTCTCTCTCTCCTTCTTTGCCTCTCTCTCTCCTTCTCTAGCTCTCTCTCTCTCTCTCTCTCTCTCTCTCTTCTTATCTCTCTTTTTCGATAATTGACATAGAGTTAAATCTACTCATGCATCGCAGTTGATCATTGTAGAGAAGAAAATTGAAACGAAGCTTATAGTCCGTTTCAAAAATTGAAAAACAGGAGTAGAATTTACTGATGCGTAAAAATTTAAACTTCCGTGGTTGAAAATAAACACAAAGCCTATAATAGTCACATTCGCCAAATACTAAACAGGAGTAGAAACAATTGGCACATATTCCCATAAGCTCCTAGATATTCACATACGCTCCCACATATTCCCATAAGCTCCTACATTTTCCCATAAGCTCCCAAATATTCCCATTGCCTCTCTCTCTTTCTACTTATTTCACTCTCTCTCTCTCTCTCTTTCTCTCTCTTTCTCTGTCTCTCTCCTCTTTCTCTCTTTCCTACTTTCTCTGTATATATATATATATATATATATATATATATATATATATATATATATATACATATTCCAATATATTCCCATTTTCTCTTTCTTTTTCCTTATCTCTCTTTTTCGATAATTGACATAGAGTTGAACCTACTTATGCATGGAAGTTGATCATTGTATAGCAGAAAATTGAAAAAAACAGGAGTAGAATTTAATTTTGCGTAAAAATTTGACCTTACGTGGTTGAAAATAAACACAAAGCCTATTGTCCCTTTCGCCAAATACTAAACAGGAGAAGAATAAATGGCACATATTCCCATAAGCTCCTACATATTCCCATAAGCTCCTACATATTCACATAAGCTCCTAATATTCCCATTAGCTCCTATATATCCCCATAAGCTTCTAATATTCCCATAACCTCCTACATATTCCAATAAGCTCCTACATATCCCCATAATCACCCACATATTCCCATAAGCTCCTACATATTCCCATAAGCTCCTTATATTCCCATAAACTCCCACATATTTCCATAAGCTCATATTATTACCATTAGCTTCCATATATTCCCATTCTCTCTCTCTTTCTCCTTATTTCGCTCTCTCTCTCCTTCTTTGTCTCTCTCTCTTTCTCTCTCTCTCTCTCACTGTATATATATATATATATATATATATATATATATATATATATATATATATATATACATTTATATCTCAAATATTCCCATAAACTCCTGCATATTCCCATAAGTTTCAATATATTCCTATTCTATCTCTCTCTCACCCTCTCTCTCTCTCTCTCTCTCTCTCTCTTTCTTTATCTCTCTTTTTCGATAATTGACATAGAGTTGAATGTATTATGCATGGCAGTTAAACATTGTATAGCAGAAAAATTAAACGAAGCTTATAGTCCGTTTCAAAAATTTAAAAATAGGAGTAGAATTTACTGATGCGTAAAAATTTGACCTTACTTGAAAATAAACACAAAGCCTATATTCCCATTCGCCAAATACTAAACAGAATAGAATCAAATGGCACAAATTGCTATAAGCTCCCACATGTTCCCATAAGCTACTTTAAATAACATAATATCCCACTTTTGCCCATAACCTCCTACATATTCCCATAAGCTCCCACATATTCCCATAAGCTCTCTGTCTATCTATCTCTCTATCTCTCTCTCTTTCTCTCTCTCTCACACATATTCCCATTAGCTCCAGCATATTCCCATAAGCTCCTACATAATCCCATTAGCTACTAAATGTTCCCATAAGCTCCCACATTTTCCCAAAAGCACCAACATATTCCCATAAGCTCCCAGATATTCCCATAAGTCCCACATATTCCCACAAGCTCTCACATATTCCCATTAGCTCTTTTTCTCTATATCTCTATCTTTTTCTCTCTCTCTCTCTCTCTTACATATTCCCATACATTCCCGCATATTCCCATACGCTCCCGCATATTCCATAAGCTCACAAATATTCCCGTAAGCTCCCACATATTCCCATAAGCTCCCACTTGTTCCCAAAAGCTACCACAAATTTTAATATGCTCCCACATATTTTCATAATCTCACACATGTTGCCATAAGCTCCCACATGTTCCGATAAGCTCCCACATATTCCCATAATATCCCACATGTTCCCTGAACTGCCATAAGTTCCTATAAGCTCCAACATATTCCCATTAGTTCCCACATATTCCCATAAGCTCTCTCCCTTCCTCTCTATCTCTATCTCTCTTTCTCTCTTTCTTTCACATATTCCCATTAGATCCCATATATTCCCATAAGCTCTCTCTCTCCCTCTCTATCTCTCTCTATCTCTAATTCTCTCTCTCTCTCTCACACACACACACATATTCCCATAATATCCCGCATATTCCCATAAACTCCCGCATATTCCCATGAGCTCCCATATATTCCCATAAGCTCCCACATATTTCCCTAACTCCCACATATTCCCATAAGTTTCCACATATTCCCATAAGCTCCCGTAGATAGATAGATAGATAGATAGATAGATAGATAGATAGATAGATAGATAGATAGATAGATAGATAGATTGATAGATATATAGATAGATAGATAGATAGATAGATACTTCTTGTTGCGACGTAATATTCAACCTTACTTATTGATTGACAAGACCACAGGGACCACACACAATTTGTCCAGTCGAATGCTAATATTATTCAGCAGACATTTTATTTTGTTCTTACCTATTTTGACAGGCATGGATACTTCCTTCCCGTATCGTGCGTCCCCGGCAGTGCCTGTCATATTTGGGTACAATGTAACATTAACGGAATGTTGAGCTATTGTTAAGCTGGTAATGTTCACGTGCAGTGTACAGCTGGATGTGTAGTACCTGTCACGCTCAGCCACCAAGATCTCCACGTGATCATAGGTTGTAGCGTATACAGGTCTATTGTACTGAATGGTTAGAAAGGCTAATAGGTTTATTTACAGGGAGACTAATCGAATGAGCGATAGATGCATTAGAGACGTTGACACATGAGACATGGAGACACATGAGACATGGAGACACTGGGAGACATGGAGACACATGAGACTTAGAGACACTTGAGACATAGAGACACATGAGACATGGAGACATATAGATATGACTTTTAGATGAATAGATTACATAAATAGATGATATCATTTACAATTGACAAACTTGGTCACTCTATGGTCTTACTTGTTACAGTGATTTAAACAGTTCGTGTTTTATGGTTCATTTCTAAAATAAACAGACAGACAGGCAGACAGAAAGACACATGAAAGTGAAAAAATCAGATGTTAGATCGATTGATGATTGACAGACTATTTATAAATATGTCTCACTAGCCCTTGCATCGCCCCAGGGCGGAATCTAAAAATGCCCTCCCCCATTTAATGTCAAAAAGTACTTGAGTACTTTAGATTCGGCCCCTAGCCTCAGCCTTCTTAACAGCGGGCAGTGGCGAAATAAAGCTCTGACCCTGGGTGGACAGTCCATCTGGTTAATAAGTCACTGACGTGCGAGTTTGTAAAGCAAATAATTACAATCTTCTTTACTTAGTACGGTGCTCTACAGTTGAAATATTATTGTAATCTTTACTTAGTACGGTGCTCTACAGTTGAAATATTATTGTAATCTTTACTTAGTACGGTGCTCTACAGTTGAAATATTATTGTAAACTTTACTTAGTACGGTGCTCTACAGTTGAAATATTATCATAATCTTTACTTAGTACGGTGCTCTACAGTTGAAGTATTATCATAATCTTTACTTAGTACGGTGCTCTACAGTTGAAGTATATCATAATCTTTACTTAGTACGGTGCTCTACAGTTGAAGTATTATCATAATCTTTACTTAGTACGGTGCTCTACATTTGAAATATTATTGTAATCTTTACTTAGTTAAGTGCTCTACATTTGAAATATTATTGTAATCTTTACTTAGTTAAGTGCTCTACATTTGAAGTATATCATAATCTTTACTTAGTACGGTGCTCTACAGTTGAAGTATTATCATAATCTTTACTTAGTACGGTGCTCTACATTTGAAATATTATTGTAATCTTTACTTAGTTAAGTGCTCTACATTTGAAATATTATTGTAATCTTTACTTAGTTAAGTGCTCTACATTTGAAGTATATCATAATCTTTACTTAGTACGGTGCTCTACAGTTGAAGTATTATCATAATCTTTACTTAGTACGGTGCTCTACATTTGAAATATTATTGTAATCTTTACTTAGTTAAGTGCTCTACATTTGAAATATTATTGTAATCTTTACTTAGTTAAGTGCTCTACATTTGAAATATTATTGTAATCTTTACTTAGTTAAGTGCTCTACATTTGAAATATTATTGTAATCTTTACTTAGTTAAGTGCTCTACATTTGAAATATTATTGTAATCTTTACTTAGTTAAGTGCTCTACATTTGAAATATTATTGTAATCTTTACTTAGTTAAGTGCTCTACATTTGAAATATTATTGTAATCTTTACTTAGTTAAGTGCTCTACATTTGAAATATTATTGTAATCTTTACTTAGTTAAGTGCTCTACATTTGAAATAATATTGTAATCTTTACTTAGTTAAGTGCTCTACATTTGAAATATTATTGTAATCTTTACTTAGTTAAGTGCTCTACATTTGAAATATTATTGTAATCTTGTAATCTTTACTTAGTTAAGTGCTCTACATTTGAAATATTATTGTAATCTTTACTTAGTTAAGTGCTCTACATTTGAAATATTATTGTAATCTTTACTTAGTTAAGTGCTCTACATTTGAAATATTATTGTAATCTTTACTTAGTTAAGTGCTCTACATTTGAAATATTATTGTAATCTTTACTTAGTTAAGTGCTCTACATTTGAAATATTATTGTAATCTTTACTTAGTTAAGTGCTCTACATTTGAAATATTATTGTAATCTTTACTTAGTTAAGTGCTCTACATTTGAAATATTATTGTAATCTTTACTTAGTTAAGTGCTCTACATTTGAAATATTATTGTAATCTTTACTTAGTTAAGTGCTCTACATTTGAAATATTATTGTAATCTTTACTTAGTTAAGTGCTCTACATTTGAAATATTATTGTAATCTTTACTTAGTTAAGTGCTCTACATTTGAAATATTATTGTAATCTTTACTTAGTTAAGTGCTCTACATTTGAAATATTATTGTAATCTTTACTTAGTACAGTGCTCTACATTTGAAGTATTATTGTAATCTTTACTTAGTACGGTGCTCTACATTTGAAATATTATTGTAATCTTTACTTAGTTAAGTGCTCTACATTTGAAATATTATTGTAATCTTTACTTAGTTAAGTGCTCTACATTTGAAGTATATCATAATCTTTACTTAGTACGGTGCTCTACAGTTGAAGTATTATCATAATCTTTACTTAGTACGGTGCTCTACATTTGAAATATTATTGTAATCTTTACTTAGTTAAGTGCTCTACATTTGAAATATTATTGTAATCTTTACTTAGTTAAGTGCTCTACATTTGAAGTATATCATAATCTTTACTTAGTACGGTGCTCTACAGTTGAAGTATTATCATAATCTTTACTTAGTACGGTGCTCTACAGTTGAAGTATTATCATAATCTTTACTTAGTACGGTGCTTTACAGTTGAAATATTATTGTAATCTTTACTTAGTTAAGTGCTCTACATTTGAAATATTATTGTAATCTTTACTTAGTTAAGTGCTCTACATTTGAAATATTATTGTAATCTTTACTTAGTTAAGTGCTCTACATTTGAAATATTATTGTAATCTTTACTTAGTTAAGTGCTCTACATTTGAAATATTATTGTAATCTTTACTTAGTTAAGTGCTCTACATTTGAAATATTATTGTAATCTTTACTTAGTTAAGTGCTCTACATTTGAAATATTATTGTAATCTTTACTTAGTTAAGTGCTCTACATTTGAAATATTATTGTAATCTTTACTTAGTTAAGTGCTCTACATTTGAAATATTATTGTAATCTTTACTTAGTTAAGTGCTCTACATTTGAAATATTATTGTAATCTTTACTTAGTTAAGTGCTCTACATTTGAAATATTATTGTAATCTTTACTTAGTTAAGTGCTCTACATTTGAAATATTATTGTAATCTTTACTTAGTTAAGTGCTCTACATTTGAAATATTATTGTAATCTTTACTTAGTTAAGTGCTCTACATTTGAAATATTATTGTAATCTTTACTTAGTTAAGTGCTCTACATTTGAAATATTATTGTAATCTTTACTTAGTTAAGTGCTCTACATTTGAAATAATATTATTGTAATCTTTACTTAGTTAAGTGCTCTACATTTGAAATATTATTGTAATCTTTACTTAGTTAAGTGCTCTACATTTGAAAATTATTGTAATCTTTACTTAGTTAAGTGCTCTACATTTGAAATATTATTGTAATCTTTACTTAGTTACAGTGCTCTACATTTGAAATATTATTGTAATCTTTACATTTGAAATATTAGTACTTAGTGCTCTACATTTGAAATATTATTGTAATCTTTACTTAGTTAAGTGCTCTACATTTGAAATATTATTGTAATCTTTACTTAGTACAGTGCTCTACATTTGAAATATTATTGTAATCTTCACTTAGTACAGTGCTCTACATTTAAAAGATTATTATAATCTTTACTTAGTTAAGTGCTCTACATTTGAAATATTATTATAATCTTTACTTAGTTAAGTGCTCTACATTTGAAGTATTAGTAAACTTACACCGTCGAAGGTCGTTTGAAACTTGCAGTTAATTTGTGGGTAAACTAACTTTGTACTGCAAGTAATGTTGAGACCATCTTTAAACAATTTTCTCTGGCACTGCACTTGACCACAACAACCTAAATAAAAGAAATATTAGACACAGTGATGAAGAAAGGAACTTTCGAACAAAGAACAAAATTAATGCTTTATAATATTCTCAGCCATAACTTGCAAAAAATTGTTTCTCTAAATGCATATGTTAATAAATCATTAAGGTGACATACAGCCATGTAGCGTGAAAAATGCTACAGCATGGGCCAGGCAATACTTGGGGGGGGGGATGTTACTCAGTAGAGCAAACAAGCAGAGGGGGCCAGACAAAACGCAGGGTGGTCCGGCCCCCGCCCGGGTCTCCATCCCCCCCCGCACCCTACGGGCTGGGAGACATATAGTTTGTAAGCAGGTCTTTACAATTTTAATTGTATGTATATTTCTTAATTCGTTGATTATGTATTTACATTTTGTGATTACTCTTATGTAATAAATCAATGTTTGAGGAAAGGTTAACCCATCTTCTCTCCTTGACGCCTCTCCTGGGAGGCGTAGGTCAGGGCACACCAATACTATATGTATAGAACGTTACTGTACTCACTAAACACATGTAGGTGGCAGGTTTTCAACGGGGCTGACCCTATACTCTCAACTCCAAGATACTTCAACGTCCATACCCCCTGCAGCCTCTGTGACACATTGAATAAAGAGATACTTGAGGTCACTGTGTTCTCGGACACTCTGCTGTACGATAGGCTGGTCCGGTCAGGGGCGTAGTCTCTGCAGTCGTTGGTGGAGGTGCAGGACGCCACCAGCTTATTGTCCTTCCGCCAGGTCACTCCGACCTCGCTGGACTCCGCAGAGAGCAAGGTCCAGTTGGCCGAAAGGATATAACGCTTACCTATTTCTGCTGGCTCACAGGGTAATGCTCCTTCTGTCAAATATTAAAAATACATTGCATAGTTAAATTACACACACAAACACACACATATATAGATAGATAGATAGATAGATAGATAGATAGATAGATAGATAGACAGATAGACAGACAGATAGATAGATAGACAGACAGATAGACAGATAGATAGATAGATAGATAGATAGATAGATAGATAGATAGATAGATAGATAGATAGATAGATAGATAGATAGATAGATAGATTGACAGACAGATAGATAGATAGACAGACAGACAGACAGATAGATAGATAGATAGATAGATAGATAGATAGATAGATAGATAGATAGATAGATAGATAGATAGATAGATAGATAGATAGATAGATAGATAGATAGATAGATATATAGATAGATAGATAGATTGACAGACAGACAGACAGACAGATAGATAGATAGATAGATAGATAGATAGATAGATAGATAGACAGACAGACAGACAGACAGACAGACAGACAGACAGACAGACAGACAGATAGACAGACAGACAGACAGACAGACAGACAGATAGATAGATAGATAGATAGATAGATAGATAGATAGATAGATAGATAGATAGATAGATAGATAGATAGATAGATAGATAGATAGATAGAAAAATTAATTAATTAATAGATAGCTCTATATATATTGATTGATAGATTGCTCGATAGATTGATAGATTTCATACATAGATAATCGATAATTAAAATACAAACATTGATTGATTCTGTGTACTGATGTGTTGATAATTTATTTTTCGTCACAGATTGCAAATAATGGCAAAGATGTAGGCCTACCAGTTACAAAAAAACATATTAATTGAAAAAAACAAACTATACCTGAGATAACAATACAACTGTGAAGAGACAGAACTAGGTATCCCACTGCGACCACGATGTTATCGATTTTCATTTTGAGACACATGCTGCAATGTTCTTTTGAGACACATGCTGCAATGTTTATTTTGAGACACATGTTGCCATTTTCATTTTGAGACACATGTTGTCATTTTCATTTTGAGGCACATGTTGCCATTTTCATTTTGAGGCACATGCTGCAATTTTCATTTTGAGACACATGTTGCAATTTTCATTTTGAGACACATGCTGCAATTTTTATTTTGAGACACATGCTGCAATTTTCATTTTGAGACACATGCTGCAATTTTCATTTTGACACATATGTTGCCATTTTAAACTCGTGATAGAAAATCTCACTCTAAATACATATTGAAGATTTACATTTTTAACAGACAGACAGGCAGAAACATTGAGAGGGAGAGAGAGAGAGAGAGAGAGAGAGAGAGAGAGAGAGAGAGAGACAGAGAGAGAGAGAGAGAGACAGAGAGAGAGAGAGAGAGAGAGAGAGAGAGAGAGAGAGATACAAATAAAGAAATATAGATGCAAAGACAGAGCTAGCTATTGTAGCCCCTTGTACAATTTTTGATTACTCATATGTTTAAAGTAACTGTAGATTATTTATTTACAATTTATGATAACTCTTATTTATTAAGTAACAGTACATTTATGGCGCCTGTTTTTAAGAGCTACATTTTCGGCGCTCTGTTCATACGACCTACATGTTTGACGCCCTGTTTTTACGAGCTACATTTTTGACACCCTGTTAGTTCGAGCTACATTTTTGACGCCCTGTTTGTATGACCTACATTTTGACGCACTGTTTGTACGAGCTACATTTTGACGCCCTGTTTGTATGAGCTACAATTCTGACGCCCTGTTTGTACAACGTACATTTTTGGCGCCCTGTTTGTACAAGCTATATTTTCCGCGCTCTGTATGTATGAGCTACATTTTTGGCGCCCTGTTTGTACGAGCTATATTTTTGGCGCCCTGTTTGTACAAGCTACATTTTCGGCGCCCTGTTTGTACGAGCTTCATTTTTAACGCCCTATTTGTACAAGCTACATTTTCGGCGCCCTGTTTGTATGAGCTACATTTTTAACGCCCTGTTTGTACGAGCTACATTTTTGACGCTCTGTTTGTACGAGCTACATTTTTGGCGCCCTGTTTGTACAAGGTACATTTTCGGCGCCCTGTTTGTATGAGTTACATTTTAACGCCCTGTTTGTACGAGCTACATTTTTGGCGCCCTGTTTGTACGAGCTACATTTTTGACGCCCTGTTTGTACGAGCTACATTTTTATGGCCCTCCTCCCAATCTAAAAAAAAAGTGCAAAACATTTAACAGCGGCTCTTTCGGCGCCCTTTTCTTAGGCCGGCGCTGTGTGTGCTCGCACCACCCTTTCTACGCCACTGGCCGGACGGATAGGATATCACACACAATAAAACTACATTCGATTAGAATGTGCTCCTATTTTATTACTTCCTTTTTTTCCTGTGCTCCTGCCATTTTACGGTTATGAAGACACAAAAAATGTACTTTGATCTTTTTGAAGAGATGCTGAACGCCTTAAAGTGTTTTATGGATTATATCTAGGAACGAGTTAAATATTTGTTATCAGGCTTTCTGAGAATTGAGCTCACATACCTTGTTCATGGACATTGACTTTATTCATCACAGTACAGTTGTCAGTCTTCAGTTAGCGAAAGAAAAACAAATCGGTCAAGCGATCAATAAATCCAATTTTTACTAGAACGTAAAGTAGTGAATTTCCTTTACAACCCTAACGTGCCATCGGGGCAGATGAATTGTAGAATTCATCTGTTTCTGTAACTTCGGCATATTAAAGGATTGTGTGGTGAGCGCACCAGGCCCGTAGTGTGCGGGAAGGGGCGTCCCCCATTCGTTTTGTCTAGCGCCCCCCCCCCGCTTATATGTTCTACTTAATAAAATGTATTACCTGCCCCCCCCTGCTATTGCCAGGCCCCTGCGGTAGAATGCCTGGCCCCTCCTGTAAAATTTTCACGCTACGGGGCTGGAGCACACAACGCCCAGCATGTGAGTCTTACTAAAAATGCGGATATCAGCTTTGTCTTATTTTACCAAAGAAAGATGATAAAATATTTTATTTTTTTTTGTAAAAAAAAAGGTTTCAAAATGGCTAAAATGATTCAACTCAATTTACTTACTCAAATATTGAGATGAGACAATGTTCACATCAAACTATTTCCATGCTAAATTTTCATTCCCTCTCGTCAAAATAAAGATTTAATCAAATATATTTCATTTTTTTCAGGCTTCGTATATAAATATACATTGACAAAATCACAAAATACGTTTTAATTGTAATCCAAATATAGGTGTGTTTGTTTCATAATAAATTAACAAATAATTTGAAGTTTCAAATAGCTTGAACAAAAACATTAGTTGAACACAATCAACTTCCGCTTAAGAACTCGTTTCAAGTGTCGTTTCAATATTGAGTCATAAAGAATGAACCAATTCGTGGACTGGGAGTTACTTTCTACTAATACATGTGTCATTTAATTGTTTTAAAAGATACGTTTTTTGTTTGTTTTTTTTAAAAAGCACAACTATATTAAGTATTATCCTTCTCCCCCCCCCCCCAACAGGCCATTAAAACAGCATTCTAATATAACAAAACTCGAGAATTCCCTCTGCCCAATTACACGACAAAGACTACATCAGCACCATCTACAATAGTTTTTGCATTAATCAGCGCAAATTGTTATTTTTTTTAATCATTTTGTAACATAAATTTTACAATCACCATTCCTTAACTATTTATTAGTCATGAAATACTTCCACCCTTCCCTGCCCTGAAAAACACTTAAACTACCACCACCCTTTATATATATATATAAGTCATAAATTACCACCACCACTTACCTAAATAACAATCATGAATTATTACCACACTTCCCTAAATAACGTACATCTTCAATAGCATCCTTTATTATACATTATAACAAAAGAGGACTGACTATCTTCTTGCTAGGTGAAATATATGGACAGTCCCTTATAAACAAATATAAGTAAGTAGTAGTAAAGTAAAGTTCCCTTCTTTGCCCTAACGGGCCATCGGGGCAGATGAAGTGTAGAATTCAACTGTTTCTATAACCTCGGCATGTGAAGGGATTGTGTGGTTAGCACAACGCCCAGCCGCCTTTATTTCCCCAACTTAAAGTCAGGTACCCATTTAAAGCTGGGTGGACTTGTGGGACGACTTTGAACCGAATTTCACCTGGAAAAATTCCAAGGGCCTCACCGAAGATCGAACCCAGGACTCTCAGGTTGACAGTCGAGTATCTACGCCACTCGGCCATCCGTCCCACAAATAAACAAATATGGGCCTAATTTTTGTTTTAAAAAAAAAAATTTTCAATTCGAACATCTTTCACTTTTTTTTTTAATCATGTACATTTTGTTTTATTATCGTAAAGTTCCTTGTGTATAATAAAAATATCCGTCGTATTGAATCTGTGGCCAGTGATTCGAGACCTGAACGTACAGCCCTTGGGTTCGGGCCTGAGGTAGTTGAATTTGTTGCTGTGGACCAGGGAGACGTTGGCCTTCCTGGCGCAGAGTCCGGTGATGTACACGTCCTCCAGCCAGAACACGGGGACCTGCCGGGACGCCCGGTACAGCAGCCCGGCGGCGGAAGTCGTCATGGCGTACGCCGTTCCGGAAGTGTACGATGGATAGACGCTCGCGTTGAACATCGAATGAGGCGTGTACCATTTGGAGGCGTTGCTCCTGATGGGGCGGGCGCCGTGGAAGGCGTGGCCCAGGATGAAGGGTTGCTGGTTTCTTTCCGCGGAGAGTTCCTTCAACGTCTGCACGAGCAGCGGGACGTTGACGTAGATGTCGTCGTCAGACTTGAGCAGGAACTGGCTGGTGGCGCACTGCTGGCTGACGTACCTGAGTATAGAGACGGACTTCAGGCTCAGGTTGTTGTAGTGGTCGACGTAGTCCTCCTGGAGGATGTCGCCGTGAAGGTCGGACTCTTTGTCTATCAAGCGCTGGGTCACTTCGGACTCGTTTCTCGATGGATCCTGCGAGCCCAGGAAGAAAATAACCGTGGCATTGTTGACCGCGTCATTCGCGTAACTCCCCCAGGTCCATCTGATCGTATCCCTCCCGTGGGAGTTGCCCCGGCTGACGGCCACGCAGATGACTATCGTGGCTCCTGAGCAATTCACCCTCGGCACTACCACATATTTGAAGATGTATGGCTCTGCGGAGCCCTCCGGCGCGGGCTGGGAGATTCGAAACATTCTCCAGAGACGGTTTGTGGCAGGTTCGTTGACATCGCTTCTGTTGTCAGAGTCCGGGCCGCTCAAAAAGTCAGCGATGAGGACGAAGCTGGAGAAATTCCTGCTGGCGATGACGATGAGGCTTGAGAACTTGTACACAATTAGATTGATGATAATGGTAATGCTGGCCAGAGTGATGATGACGTACGCCAATTTCGTCCACCTACTCTGCGACATTTTGTCTCCGCTGCAGAAAGTAGTAGATATGTATATATTAATAAATATAAATAAATATCAACAAATATAAGCAGGGCCGGATACGGGGCCCTTTTTAAGTCCAGATATTAGATGTCAATGGCAAATATCTAAGTAAATATGAAAATAGCTCACTTGGACATCTTCATCTTTCTTCTATACTTGACTCACAGCCTGTTGTTATCCTTTCCTCTTGAACCCCCATACTTTTGAAACCCCTCTACTCTTTAAACCCCCTTACTCTTGAACCTCCATACTTGTGAGACCCCCTACTCTTGAACCCCCTACTTGTGAAACCCCCCTACTCTTGAAACCCCCTACTCTTGAAACCCCCTACTCTTGAACCCCCCTACTCTTGAAACCCCCTACTCTTGAACCCCCCTACTCTTGAAACCCCCTACACTTGAAACCCCCTACTCTTAAACCCCTACTCTTGAACCCCTACTCTTGAAACACCCTACTCTTGAAACCCCCTACTCTTGAATCCCCATACTCTTGAAACCCCCTACTCTTGAACCCCCATACTCTTGAAACCCCCTACTCTTGAAACCCCCTACTCTTGAAACCCCCTACTCTTGAACCCCCATACTCTTGAAACCCCCTACTCTTGAACCCCCATACTCTTGAAACCCCCATACTCCCAAACCCACAAATCTTAAGCCCACTACTCTTGAATTATTTCGAGTTTGTAGACGGAGGCGGATTTAAGGACGTGCGAAACGGGCGCGCCAAACATTTAGGGTCCCATATTGCCCACTTTTAAATCTTAGACATGTTTTGTTGTGTACATGATCTTGTTGGGCCTCTAATTCATCTCCTTCGTTAATACTTCATAAATAGTCCGCATTCTTTAAGATCAACATCCCAACTGCCTCTTGAACACTACGCACCAAATGACACTTTGGAAAACACTCGTTAATACAGAACAGCCAACACTTCAAATATCCAATCAGTAATAGGAACAATGTATTCATCAAAACGAAATAATATAAGTTTAATCAATGTAATCTATAAAAAAAAAAGGAATGATGACAAAATAACAAGTCCAGACAAAAAGTACAGTCAACAACGGCCAAACTTTTACACTCCTGAACTACCACCTGTCCCCTACGATAAACTCTTTACTGTCCGCTTAACTCCCTTCTCCACGTTCCCCTACAACCACCTTCCCCCCGTAACCCCTGGTCTCCTCAACCATATAACGCCATGCTCCACTGGTCATGCTGGTCACTCCGGTCACTCTCCATTCACGACTTTGATTCACGATCAAGATCCACGCCGAGCCATTCAAACACGCTAACTGACCCAACGCAGCTCTCACACCCACATATAATATTCTGACGGCAGATATTCTGCTGCGCAACTCACAAACTAATACACAACAGTTTGTCTTTTTCTAAAGGCCCAACATTTCCTTCTGCACCCATGGGCCTCAACTAACCTAAGTCCGCCACTGTTTGTGGCTCGTCGAGGCCTGGCGACTTTATGTGGCTTAAAACCACCCTGAAAAATGAAATACGTGTATGTAATTTTTTGAATTGTAAATCCCCCCTCAAATTACGTTTTTATACCACATATACAGTATATAAGAAACACTTATAAAGAAACATTTCCCAATAAAAGCGATTGATTAAATAAATCAGTGTTATTGTATTTTAATGGCAGCATTTCATAGGGAAATGTCAGGATTTACTTCCTGCAATCTATGCCGGATAAGAAAAGAGAATTATAACAAGAAATATAACTAAATATAATCCAAAAAAAAATTAATTTAAGAAGGAAAAAATATATATTTATACTTATAGAGCTAATAGATGAAGTCTAAATTCAAACCACAAAATGCAGAGGGATGAAAAGCAAAAAAAAAGTTAATTTTTACTTCCGGAGAGAAAAGAAACAATAAGATATGAAGCGAAACAAATCAACAGTAAAACTTAAAAGTACATCAATAGATAATTTATAAACACACATATATATATATATATATATATATATATATATATATATATATATATATATATATACTGTGAATATGTAGATCGTTACATAGATTGATAGATCAGACAGATTTGCTTTTGCTGCTTTTTTTCAAGATTGTCTGTATGTATGTGTGTGAAAAAGAGAGACTATTGTAGATTTCTTGTCCTTTATTAACTAACAACCGTTATATATATATATATATATATATATATATATATATATATATATATAGAGAGAGAGAGAGAGAGAGAGAGAGAGAGAGAGAGAGAGAGTGAGAGAGAGAGGAATGTATGAAGAAACAAGCTTAACCTTATAGAAAAAAATAAATGCTTTTACAGTGTGCACTTAATATCAAATGCGTTTGTTTATTTTGCTGCTGTACTTTTACATCGTGACAAACAGTACACTACAAAGCTGTTGCTTGCATAAGTAAACTAGACTTTACTAGATGACCCCGAAAGAGACCCCTTCCTGTAGAAATGAATATCAAATTTTATAATCTTTGTGCCCCCAACCGGTACTTAGGAACTTGGACCATCTAATTATCTCTAACAGTAAATACTTAGGGCCTTACATATCTCTAACAGTAACTACTTGGGGCCTCACATATCTTCAAAGGTAACTACTTAGGGCCTAACATATCTTCAAAGGTAACTACTTAGGGCCTCAAATATCTTCAAAGGTAACTTCTTGGGGGCCTCACTTATCTTTAAACATAACTACTCAGGGCCTCACATATAGAATACTAAGCACGTTCCTGTTTGAAAACAAATAATTTGGTCAAATTACTAGAGGGACACGCTCCATTGAACGCTAGAGAGGGGGCACTCGTCAACTTTTGAAATAGTTTTGGAAGGGAGGCTACTAGTGAGACAGAACAGATTCAAAAAAAAAAAATTCAATAATATTCTTGCCAAGGTCAAGGGTCGATAGTTTCAGAAAGCATAGGGCATATTCAATAAGCTCAACTATCAAAAGCGAATATGGAAGGAAGAGAGAGAAAGAGTCGGGGGGGGGGGGGTAAATCTCTTTCAAATTATTTATAGACTCGTGTACAGCAGCACAGTATGATGAGCAGCACAACGTGGGGGGGGGGGGGTGTCATGACAAATAACGTCGGATTAAATTTTAAGCCGATTTAAATAAAGTAGAGGGGAGGGGGTGTGTTTGAACTTTCGGAAGTACACATATATTTGTTACAGTTTACTTGGTAGTACACATATAAAATTTGTTACAGTTTACTTGAATGGGATTCAGATAGTTTTCAGATAATGGTACGTGTTATGACAGACTGGTGTGGGGGAAAGGGTGGAATGGTGCATAGGCAGACAATGCAGCTAAGCTTATGGACAGGCTGACATGTTCATGAATTAGACTAATTAGATATAGGGATAGATCGATTTCAATTTATTAATAGAAAGTAGACATATTAATTGATTGATAGAGATTTGATAGATCAATTAATACATATAGATAAACAGGCTAGAGGAGGCATAGATGTATTGATTAATGAATAGAAAATAGTCATATTAATTGATTGATAGAGATTTAATAGATTGGTACATATAAATAGACAGACAATCCAGCGAACTAAACATACTGACAGAATGACATATTCAAGAATTAGAATTATTAGATATAGGGAGAGATCGATTGATTTTATTAATAGAAAGAAGACATATTAATTGATTGATATAGATATAATAGACTGGTACATATGGATAGACAAACTAGAAGATGCATAGGTTGGTTGATTAATTAAGAAATTTTAAGTCATATATAGAATATTGACGGATATTTAACTTTCGTTTGATAGTTACTTGTAGATAGATCGAAATATAGACAAATACATAGATAAAGATAATGAAGCCAATTTGAGCATAGATAAAATGGTGTGATGATAGTTGAAGACAATGAAACCTAGACTTTTTGAAAATGTATTAGTTTATATATATCATATATATATATATATCAGAGGTGGGCACAAAAAATGACCCGCGGGTAAAATTTACCCGGGCAGCTGTTCAAAATTTTAAGAATTCTGACGTTAAGATGTATTAATGTAACATGAATTAGCCATTCGTAAATATGCTTTTGATCCGAACGTTTTTGACTAAATTTAGGATCTAATGCAGACCTCGTTTCTTAACCAATATTAGTTAACAGTACATAATTTTGCCGCCTGTTTTGATCAAAATCTGGCAAATTACCCCCCCTCCACACACACACAAACACAAGACTAAATTAGCATTCACATTAAATTATTGAAATCGATAAACTCAACAGATGTTGCTGTTATTTGTTAAGGGGAAAAAAAAAAGAGATCGATCCATAGTAACACTTTCAAAAGCACCGCTTTAAAAGCGAACTTTTTAAAGAAACAGTTTTCTCCCCTGTTTTAAAATGATGCTGAGTATGACGTCTGATAAACAAGTAGGAACATGGCAATATCAGTGACATGTAGGCCTACACTGCCGATCAGACAATGGTATCATTCTCTAGAAGGTAAGATTTCATTACTTCGTTTTACGACCGCTCTTTAAATATAACACAGCAGTCAATGTTCACATTTTTTCCACAGATGCCAAACAAACAAAAGAAAAGGTCATTTATAACGCGAATAATTTTGTAAAAACAAAAAGTTATACAGATCAAAGTATGAGTACTTTTATTAGCTAATTATAAAAAGTGGACTAACATTTAAAAAAAAAAGAAACAAATAAAGAAAAATAATGTTGTTTTTTTTTAAAGATGTGACAATCAATTAAAAAAAAATCTTTCTCACTGTTATGGTATTAATTTCAGATCAACCAGGGACGCTTGCAATGGAGTCGCACAGCCTGTGTACTTTTGCACAAGATTTTTTTTTTCTTTAATTAAGTAGCTTCTATATAAATAATAGCGGTGTGGGTTGTGCGTTAAATCGAAAGTAAATAATTAATACAACAGTATTCCAGTTTAAAATCGTCAAACGTAAACAATAGTAATGAAAATCATGAAAAAATCGGATCTTCCCGAAACAAAAAGTAACCTAGTCTACTGATCAAACCTAAGGGAATATAACTCTATCCAAAGGTTCTGCAGGGTCAAGCCCGTAGCCAGGTCAAAGTAAGCAGGGAGGCACCAATACCCAGCAAAGGGCACCTTTACTTTTTCTTATTTTTTCCTCTTTTTCTTCTTATTTAAGGGGGGGGGCACTCCACACCTAGCGGGAGGGGGGCACGCACCCCCAGTCCCCCCTTGGCTACGGGGTTGTGCAGGGTATAGCTAGTATTATGTAATGTTTATGATATTTAACTTTTATTACGCCACTATTACTGTTGTTGTTTTATTACTTTAGCCTTAAGCACAAGGAAGATTAAACTGAACAATAATAAGAACCCCCTCCCCCCCCCCCGGAGCCAAAATGATATAACAACGTGGGACATCACAGAAGGCCCCAGTGTTGAAAAAAACTGAAAAAAATACAGGGGTCCCAATATTTGATAGCGGCGGCCCTTAAAATTGTTTTTGCTAAGGGGCCCATAATATAATTCTCATGCAGTTCAATTGATTTAACTTTTCCTAGGGTCCTCAAAATTACTTTTGCTAGGGTACCCTAATGTACCTTTCTTTAGAGCCCTAAATGTATCTTCCCTTAGGGCCCGAAATTACCCAAAAAGACGTAAGACCAGCTCTGCTCATCATTATACATTAACCCTTATATTGCGTTACACCTTTTTTTTTCCAAAAAAAAAAAAATTATCTTTTGCCAGATAGTCAAAAGTGCTGATAAACGCATTGTTTGGATAATCGAGAGACTTCTTTAGTTATGCAAAGCTATTCGCAGAGACTTACATCTAACTATACCAATAAAATCTTTCTTTTAATTGTTCACATCTAGAAATCCGCTCAGGAGACTGTCTTCAGCATTCGTGTTATGGAAATTCGTAGCCATATTCGCAGCATACACTGTACTAAGCCAATTTCTCGTTGAGGACACCTACGAAGATGGGGTGGGGAGATCACGTGATCCCCGTTCAATGCTCAAACAATACAGGGCCCCTCCGAATGTGGGAGGAAACCCCACCGACCCGCACTCGCTCCCATTCACCATTCTACCCAACTCCACCTGCAGTGGACGCAACATCACGCTGGTCATCTTCGTCTTCAGCCACGTGGAAAACTTCAACACCAGACACTTCATTCGAAAAACCTGGGGGAGCTACGCGCTTCAGCAACGCAAGACTTCAGTACTTGTGTTTATTGTGGGATTTTCCGATTCTAATTATAGCACACAGTACCTGTTGGAAGATGAAGCGGCGAAATTCGGAGACATCTTGCAGGTCGATTTCCTGGAGCATTACAAGAGACTCAGCTTGAAGTCCGTGTCCATGCTAAAGTGGGTCAGCACGTACTGTCCTGACAGTCAGTTTGTCCTGAAGGTGGACGATGACGTATATGTCAACGTGCCATGGCTAGTGGTCTCTCTAAAAGGCATGACGTCATGGACCTTCCGAAACGACGATTTCGTATTCGGCGGTCTGGTGTTGAACAAAAGACCCCACCGGAACAGGAATTCCAAGTGGTACACTTCGAGGTCAGAGTTCAACGGGACCAACTACCCGCCATTCGTCGCCGGCCCCGCCTACGCGATGAACACGAAAAGCGCGCTGCGCATTTACGCGGCAACGCGCGAGGTGGCCTATTTCTGGCTGGAGGACGTGTACATCACAGGGATGTGTGCGGAGAAAGCCAGGGTCAAGGTTATAACAAGCCAATTCTTCTCCTCGCAGAGGCTTCGCGTTATCGACTGCAACATGAGAAGCTTCTATGCCATCCACGGCTATCGGTACACTGAGCTGCCAAGACTCCATGAGATGGTGCACGTAAAATGTAGTATACCTAGCCCCCCGTGAATGTACCCTGATTACCTCTAGATTAGCATTATATCATAAACAGACATCTTAATTAGTTTCTTAACTAGAGAGGAACACAGGAGGCGCTCGATCCCCGTTGAACAGTTACTCTGCCACATACATTTCGGTATTTCAAAGCGAGATAAAAAAAAAAGGGAAGCAGTTTAATAGTCCCCCATGGCGCCTCTCATCCTAGTTACGCCACGGATATTATTAATCAATAACATATTTTGTGTTATCAAGTTTTTCACTAATCGGCACCATTACGATATACACACTATCATTCATATATCCAAATGTGTATCTGATGTTGTTGTTTTCTGTCTATTTATTTTTATATTCATCAGCTTCTCTTTCTTCCAATTAAGACAAAAAAAAATGTCAAACAACTAAGTGAATCATACTTGGCCCGCGGGCGTAATTTGCCCACCACAGAACAAACTCATAATCGAACGGTTTCTGTTTGGGGGGGGGGGGGAATTACTCATCATGGCCCAGGCTCACCCCCATAGCGTGAAAATTCTACAGCAGGGCCGGGCATTCTACAGCAGGGGGCCAGGCATTCTACAACAGGGGCCAGGCATTCTACAGCAGGGGCCGGGCATTCTACAGCAGGGGCCAGGCATTCTACAGCAGGGGCCGGGCATTCTACAGCAGGGGCCGGGCATTCTACAGCAGGGGCCAGACATTCTACAGCAGGGGCCAGGCATTCTACAGCAGGGGCCGGGCATTCTACAGCAGGGGCCAGACATTCTACAGCAGGGGCCGGGCATTCTACAGCAGGGGCCGGGCATTCTACAGCAGGGGCCAGACATTCTACAGCAGGGGCCAGACATTCTACAGCAGGGGCCAGACATTCTACAGCAGGGGCCGGGCATTCTACAGCAGGGGCCGGGCATTCTACAGCAGGGGCCAGACATTCTACAGCAGGGGCCAGACATTCTACAGCAGGGGCCGGGCATTCTACAGCAGGGGCCAGACATTCTACAGCAGGGGCCAGGCATTCTACAGCAGGGGCCAGGCATTCTACAGCAGGGGCCGGGCATTCTACAGCAGGGGGCCAGACATTCTACAGCAGGGGCCAGACATTCTACAGCAGGGGCCAGGCATTCTACAGCAGGGGCCGGGCATTCCCACAGCAGGGGCCGGGCATTCACAGCAGGGGCCGGACATTCTACAGCAGGGGCCAGACATTCTACAGCAGGGGCCGGGCATTCTACAGCAGGGGCCAGACATTCTACAGCAGGGGCCGGGCATTCTACAGCAGGGGCCAGACATTCTACAGCAGGGGCCAGGCATTCTACAGCAGGGGCCGGGCATTCTACAGCAGGGGCCGGGCATTCTACAGCAGGGGCCAGACATTCTACAGCAGGGGCCAGACATTCTACAGCAGGGGCCAGACATTCTACAGCAGGGGCCGGGCATTCTACAGCAGGGGCCGGGCATTCTACAGCAGGGGCCAGACATTCTACAGCAGGGGCCAGACATTCTACAGCAGGGGCCAGGCATTCTACAGCAGGGGCCGGGCATTCTACAGCAGGGGCCGGGCATTCTACAGCAGGGGCCGGACATTCTACAGCAGGGGCCAGACATTCTACAGCAGGGGCCGGGCATTCTACAGCAGGGGCCAGACATTCTACAGCAGGGGCCGGGCATTCTACAGCAGGGGCCAGACATTCTACAGCAGGGGCCAGGCATTCTACAGCAGGGGCCGGGCATTCTACAGCAGGGGCCGGGCATTCTACAGCAAGGGCCAGGCCAATAGCATGGGGGGAGGGCAGGAAATAAATGTTACTAAGTAGAGCAAGCAAGCAGAGGGGGCAGACAAAACGCGTGGGGGGCGGGGCGGCTAACCCCTCTGCCCCCCCCCCCGAACGCTACGGGCCTGCCCAAGCTGCACCATAAATCGATTAGAGATGAGCCGGCTAAAGATTTGAGAACTACTCAGGAGAATATGTAAATTTAAGCTTAGTTTTCTTTTATCCATTTTCTCTCTTTACATTTGTGTCGCGAAAGCCAAAACTAGGTATTTATTTATTTTAGTGGTTTGATAACCGCAGATATTTCTAGAACCGACACCAGTGATGATCACCAAACGCAGGGACTTAAAGATCACGTGTCACCCCCTGAACTCTCTCCTTCCCTTTATCAAGCTTCAAGAATCAACTTTCATATTATTGAGTACACATTTAAACGATACAGATCTGTTATTGTCAAACATAACAGTGAGTTCAAAAACTTCACACAAGTAGGTCGGACAATGTGAATAATGTTATATGTTTGGATGCTCTAGAGATTAGCGAGATATTGATTAAGAATATTTTTTTTTCTAAATATATGCACAACAGTTTAGTACGAAAAATCGATTGATCATAAACATTGTCCGATTTCACACAAGGTAGTTTGATTTTTTTATTGCTTCAAAGCAGTATTTTTTAGTTTGTATTAATTCAATTTCTGACATGTGACAAGTTTCTTTGTAATTAGCTCACTTTATTGTGATAAAAAATATTATTTTTTAATGCAGGAATGAACGAAGTTTAATAAAAGTTCAATTTTGTTTCATAAAAACTCGTGATTATATGTTTTAAAAATCTCTCAATTCACCTCTCGCTAAACTGTACATCTTGTTCCGCTCTGTTCAAAACATTATAGTAAAATATGTTATATATGGAATGTTAAAAATATACTTGTGTAATTATTAAACCAAGAGGATTTTTGTTAGATACTGAAATTATGTCATTAGTATTAGAGAAAGAATTTCCCATCTTAAAAAAAAAAAATTATCATGAGGACAACCTAGCGATACCTCTGAATGTAAAAATACGTATAATGTATTTTGTTTTGTTTTTTTAAAAGCAGAAAAAATTACCGAGGATTAAAGTTATTAGTCAGGCTTATGAAACGCATCGGCTCGTTGAGTTTTGTTAGTGAAAGTAAATAATTGATAAATCAATACATTAATTTTAGAATGACGTGCGAGCTGTGCATTCACACTCAGTTATTGAAACTCACGCTCAATTAGACCATTGAATTAGACCTTGACTGATCCACCCACGCAATAATTTGGGTCAATCGCCAGTTCTAATCTTTCTGAGCCACCATTGGCGTAGGAAGGTTACTGCGGATTGTATGCGCGCGCACAAGGGTGCCAAACTAGGAAAGTACGCAGATGATATTTTGCATATTTCACATTGGGAGGAGGGCGCGGGAAAATGTAGCTCGCACAGGGAGGCACAATTAGCCAGCTACGGCTCTGTGCGCCAAACTAATCGAAATATTCGATGAGAAAAGCCGAAGTCTCCGGGGATATCCTTCCGTGTATACAGAGCACACTTTTATCCATTTTGAAGGGCACAATTTTAAAATATACCATACATTTTTTTTTCCCTGGTGTAGAGATAGTGTGAGATTTGGAAGCTGGTTTCGTCCTCTCAACAACGGTTAAAGGCACAAAACTTTCATTGTCGGTGCCCATAGTATGAATAATTATTTTTCATTAGAACATGCATCAGAGTTACAGTTGGACTTCGGTGAGTCCAAGACTTTTGTGGATCACAAAACTTTAAAAAAAATTGGGGTTATATTCAAAGCTAAATTAAGAAATGATTGTATATTTTATTGCAAGTCAACCAATGGATGGAGTTACATCTCTTTGTATGTCATCGCGTCAACTTATGTGACTAAAACAGAGCACAGTGCAGAATTTTGTTTTTCATTTCGGCTGTGTATATGATTGCGACTCAAACGAATAAACGTATTTCTATGATGCAATTTGAAGCATTTTTATTATGTTTACTACATTAACTACATCCGGTTGGAGCTTTTTTTTTTTATAAAAACTATTCCATTTGTGTTAACATTGCTTGAAAGGTAAGCATGTATGTCAATTAAAGATACCACAGCATTATTTCAATGTAATTTAAATTAAAAAAAAAAATAACAAAAAAAATATATGCAGGTTTTCGTTTTTGTGAGTAGATATATTTTGAATACATCTACAGAACATTGGTATTTTGTCATATAATCTTTAAAAAGAAGAGGTACTCTTTACCCCTTCTATGTGTACTTAGGCTGCGTTTTTCTTACCTCAATTAATGGGAGACTAGCAACTCCAATTAGTTAATTCAGATGTGAAAGTTATTGCCAAGATGGTACTTGTATAGTTCATTCAGATGTAGGTTCTTGCCAAGATGGTACTTGTATAGCAGTTCATTCAGATGTAGGTTATTGCCAAGATGGTACTTGTATAGTAGTTCATTCAGATGTAGGTTATTGCCAAGATGGTACTTGTATAGTAGTTCATTCAGATGTAGGTTATTGCCAAGATGGTACTTGTATAGTAGTTCATTCAGATGTAGGTTATTGCCAAGATGGTACTTGTATAGAAATTAACATATAAACCCTGTCTCGATACGCCTGTTAGATATTCATAAGTGCGATAACTGTTTCCTATGTTAAAAGTTAAAACATTTAATAAAAAGCGGGACAGATATTTATAGAAATTATATGGACCAAATAAAAGCGTGGGCGCCCAATCGTTTCTCTTGTATTACTGATAAAACAAAATTTTTACATTAAAAATTGTATAGACTATGTGTATGTCTTTCAAACTCTATTTATTGCTGATATTACTTAATCCATATAGTCGCTTACATATTTATTTATACACTATAATTTCTTTAAATATATGCATAATCTAAGCCTTTTTTTTTTACATTTTAGTACATTTTTATCAAAGTAATTTTTTAAATGTTTTTTTTTTTTCAAGTTCTGCAGCCCCCCCCCCTCCTCCTCTCCCATCCCAATGTCGGGCCTGGCTTCCTGCTGAAATATACGTGTACTAGTGACAATATCTTCACGGATTGGTCAAACTTACTGATGTAAAGTACTCAATATACTTTTATACAGTTATATAAAGAACAAACTGTGAATGGGGGGGGGCAGACCCGTAGCGTGCGAAGAGCCTGGGGGCCGGCCCCCCCCCTGCGTTTTGTCTGGCCCCCCCTCTGCTTGTTTGCTCTACTTAGTAACATTTTTTACTGCCCCCTCCCTCCCCCCCCCGCTATTGGTCTGGCCCCTGCTGTAGAATTTTTCACGCTACGGGGTTGGTAGAGGAGGGCAGGGGCGCCGACAGCCAACACGGGCCCCAGGGCAGAAATCATTGCGGGCCCCTTAATAAACAATAAGTCGTGAAAAAATTGACATGGTCGGGGCGGCCGGGCTCCCTTACAGATGCGCGCCAACTGGCAATGACCCCCCCCTGCCCCCCCCCCCTCTCGGCGTGCCTGGGGGAGGGGGGGATATACGATAGTGCTGTCCCGATCCTAGCCGAACTGTGGTGGGTCTTTAGATTCGTGGATAATCACATTCCGAGTTTTGGGCATGAGCTTAGGTATACCCAGGAGCGTGGTTCCGTATACTTAGGAGCGTGGTTCCGTATACCCAGGAGCGAGGTTCCGTATACCCAGGAGCGTGGTTCCATATACCCAGGAGCGAGGTTCCGTATACCTAGGAGCGAGGTTCCGTATACCCAGCAGCGAGGTTTTGCATACCTAGGAGCGTGGTTCCGTACACCTAGGAGCGTGGCTCCGTATACCTAGGAGCGTGCTTCCGCAGGGCGCACACAACACAACAATAAAAATAAATGAATAGACACTTCCATTGACGGCATGAATAGTAATTTAACTCAAAATAGACTGGTGGTGCCCTGAAAATGACAGGTAGCTTTAATGGCTACCTCTACATGATACGTGGTGCCTGTTTGGTCATTGCACTATAAACTATGATGGGCGATGAAAGAAAGGCACCATAAAAATCGCCCCGTTAGTTGTTTATGTGATCTAAGAGATTTCATCGCATCTTTACAATGGGGCTTTACACACACGATAAAATATATTTTAAAAACATTCACGGGCATTGGCTAAAATCTGGCCTTGCCTAATCAAAGGTCCATAAGTCCCTAACAAGGTCCCTTAGTCCTAAACGAACTACCGTACGTCATTCCACCGACTTTGGTATCTGTCTTTCCAAACGTCGAGAGGTCAACACGAGTCGAGAAATTTGCACTGGCTGATGCCTTGGGGAAAACTACTTTGGGAGTGGGCAAAAGACTAGTGGAATTCCAGTAACAAGTTGCACCTTCAACGAACTTGCTACGACCTGAGCATGCGTGTCACGGGTCAAAATCACTCAGGACTCGGCTCGCCCTGCATTGTACCTGGCCCTGGTTCTTTACAAGCAATCCTCTCAGCTCGGGGGGGGGGGGACTCCTAATTCTAACTGGGCTGACGTTAAAGCGACACGGATGGCATCATTGCCACACGCTTCATCCGCGCGCAGATTACATTGGGCCACACCCAATGCGTGTATCAGTGACCAGCAAGCGAGGGGGGGGGAGCGATGAGAAACGGAGATCACACCCCTCTCTCACCACTTTGTCCTGTTGGGCTACTTCCCTCCCCTGTCCCGCTTTGCCGCCCCCCCCCGACCCTCCCTACCCCAGCGATGTAGGTAGTTACCCCCCCCCCCCTTAATTTGGCTGATGGGCGAAGAACGATGGCTGTGGTGTTCTCTCTCGAATCAGTCCCTTTGTCTACTCGGTTGATGATGCAACACGGGAAAAGGTAAGTGATGTAACACGGGAAAGGGTAAGGGTAGGGGAAAGGGGGGGGGAAGGTTGATGTAGGAAATTTATTCCCAGTATCACATGTGCACACACAGTTTTGGGACACAGTTATCAATGTTTCACTTACCAACGACAATTAAATAAATCTTGTACATTTCATGATCCATGACAAACCATTTTCTACATTTTCCCTAGCAGGAATCTTATGGCAACAGCCTGTGTTCGCCAGTCAACTATTTCAAGGCATCAAAGGTAATTGACATTGTGCATATAAGTCACCTGGACTGGAGCTTACCATAGTGACAACGGAGATAAGTGATTTGGTAGAATATTATTTTGTGACTAGTTGAAAAGCCTGCTGAAGCTGGCTGCTTGCTACCTGCGATATAATAAGAAATACCTGTTGTGTTTAGATATGCAGACAGACTGATAGACAGATGAGACGACTGATGGAATAATATTACTATATTTATGATAGAAGAGTGGACTAAAAGACAGGAAGGTAGGAGTTCTTAACGTAAGACATACAGACCGACAGACTTAAAGACTGGCACATGGAAATACCAAAGATAGATTGTTAGATAGATAGATAGATAGATAGATAGATAGATAGATAGATAGATAGATAGATAGATAGATATACAGACAGACAGACAGACAGACAGATAGATAGATAGATAGATAGATAGATAGATAGATAGATAGATAGATAGATAGATAGATAGATAGATAGATAGATAGATAGATAGATAGATAGATAGATAGATAGATAGATAGATAGATAGATAGATAGATAGATAGATAGATAGATAGATAGATAGATAGATAGATAGATAGATAGATCAGCCTCTTCATAAGAGGTATTCCTCAAAGTAACCATGAAGTTAATTATTTCATAGGTCTGTCTATTTGATTGTTTGTTTCTGTTCGTTTCGTAAATTTAAAAAAAGCCAGTTTATTTGTCATTTAGACATAAAATAATGTACATGTACTATGTGTATGTACACGAGTGAGATTTTAGAATGTACACATGTACTTCGTTTTACCCCTGGCATTATGTCATTCAAATAGTATCTGCGTCATGTGTTTGTGTGAGTTTGTTTACATTGCAAAAAAAAATAAAAACTACCGAATTTCTTATGATTCATGACCCTTGACACATTTCTATTCTTTTGGAGGGAGAAAAAAAAACATTACATTTAAAAGTACAGTAACCAAACGATGTAAAAGTAGCAAAAAGGTTTGTCAGCACTACGGTTACCTCGCATTCCTATATTAGATTTTTTTTTTAAATTACCTAGATGTAACAAAGCTAAATCATAGTACCCGGGACCCTACCCCAACCCCGTAGCGTGAACATTCTACAGCAGGGGCCAGGCATTCTACAGCAGGGGGGTCAGGCAATAGCAGGTGGGCCAGGTAATACAATTTACTAAGTAGAACAAATAAGCAGAGAGGGGGAGACAAAACGCAGGGGGGGCGGCCTCCCTACCCCCCCGCACGCTACGGGCCTGCCCTACCCCCCCCCCCCCGTTCGTCGTGAATCTATGTCATTTTTTTTTCCTTCCAGAAAACTGCTTGCTACCAATGTGCTGTGGAAAATCATCATAGTCTTCGCAGCCTGCTCAGTGATAAATAATTTCCTAGTCCTGGTCAAATACGAGGGTCGGTCTGATGAAGTAGGGCCCTTCGACCGCGCTGCCGTGACTACAGCTAAAAACGTGTCACAAACTGAGCCGTGTCGATCTTCATTCGTTGGAGGTGAGAAGAACGATGCCCGGTTCCCGCACTTTACGATTCTCCCGAGCCACGCCTGCGGGGAAGAGACCGTCTCGTTTGTCATCATCGTCTTCAGCTACGTGAGCAACTTCATGTCCAGAATCTTCATACGCAAGACCTGGGGCGGCTACGCGAACGAGAGGGGCAACAATGCGACGCTGGTGTTTCTAGTTGCCCTGAATGGCACGCCCTCGCACGACTACACGCAGAAACACCTCGAGAGGGAAGCCGAAGTCTTCGGGGACATCCTGCAAGTCCGTTTCCAGGAGCACTACAGGAACCTAAGCCTCAAGTCCATCGCCATGTTAAATTGGGTCAGCGAGCACTGCCAGAACAGCCAGTACCTCCTGAAAGCTGACGATGACGTGTATGTCAACGCCCCCTTGCTGGCCCGTCAGCTGGTTAAAATGTCTACCGGGTCCTTTAGTAAAGTCAATTTCGTGCTCGGGGGAATAGGCAGCAGGAAGCCGCACGGCAACAAAGAGTCAAAGTGGTACACGTCAAAGAAAGAGTTCAACGGATACGTCTATCCGCCTTTCGTGTCGGGAACGGCCTACGCGATGACCCGGAGGACGGCGCTGCGACTTTACGCAGCCACACACCGGGTTGCCAGATTTTGGTTGGAGGACGTGTACATCACAGGGATGTGCGCGCTGAAGGCAGGGGTCAAAGTCGTCACCAACAGGTTGTTCTCTCTGCGGCGGACACCCCTGGGGGACTGCGATATAAGGACGTACTATTCCATCCACGGGTACCACTACGACAGGTTCCCGGAAATACATCGAATGATCCATAAATATTGTTTATATAGCTGAGTTTAAGAGAGGCTATTGAAACGGAAGTTACTATAACAGCTTCTTTCAATATTATTCTATTCATATAATTATACAAATAAAAAAAAACATCACGTAAGAAACAGTTGTTGATACATTTTTCAGTCCTTTGTATTATTATTTGTATATTGTGAACAAAAATGGCATTGTTTATTTCTAGTGTAAGATCAATACACCCTTTTTTGAATTTAAAAAATATGTTGTTTTTTTTTTATTTTATTTCAGCCATGTCTTAACTAGTGATATTATATTGAAGCTGATGTTTCACTATAGTTTTATCATCATCCTATGATGCCCAATTAGCACAAATAGTATTAGTGTTTATTCATTGTTTTGCTTATAGAATAGAAAGTGGTGCCATCGTCGAATGTTTGTCAGTGGCTATAAAACTATCAATCGTTTTATGAAATGAATCCATAAAGGGCCGATCTTAAGTTCTCTACACAGGGCCGATCTTAAGTTCTCTACACAGGGCTGATCTTAAGTTCTCTACACAGGGCCGATCTTAAGTTCTCTACACAGGGCCGATCTTAAGTTCTCTACACAGGGCCGATCTTAAGTTCTCTACACAGGGCTGATCTTAAGTTCTCTACACAGGGCCGATCTTCTTAAGTTCTCTACACAGGGCCGATCTTAAGTTCTCTACACAGAGCCTATCTTAGGTTCTCTTCACAGGGCCGATCTTAGGTTCTCTACACAGGGCCGATCTTAAGTTCTCTACACAGGGCCGATCTTAAGTTCTCTACACAGGGCCGATCTTAAGTTCTCTACACAGAGCCGATCTTAGGTTCTTTCCTGTCCTTTGTCAAAGGTTCCATAGAGGCCCTTGGCTGCTGTATAGTTTGAGGCTCCTAATAATCTTTTAATCAGGGGCAAAATCTGGACCCTCCCCCCCCCCCGAAACTTTTAAATTATTTCATCTCAGGAACCCTGACAAGGGCTCAGATTGCCTTTCACTGTGGCTGGCCAAAAATAGAGCCATCAGCAGTAAGTGCTCTCTAGGCATAAGAACGCCAATGATTCAATATGTCCGAATTTATATGCTTATAACTGTTTAAAATCTCATGCGTGAAAAATAATGCCAATACCAATTTGTTGTCGTGTTTCTGAAATATCTTAATTAACCAAACGATGTAAAAACAGCGAAAAGGTCGTACGCCCTCGGGTTCCTTAGCCCTCGCTATAGTAGATTAATTAATTACCTAGCTGTAACAAAACTAAACTCTCCATCTCGTGTACTGCCCCTCCTTGTATCACTTTTATATGGGTCAGTGAACCTATTATAACCTTAAAACTCAGGTGTATAGAGTAGTATAGACCATAGATATATAAGACTAGATCGCTTATGCTTATTTAATAGAGACCGAAAAAGTGTTATATTCGAGACCCTTACTTTAAAAAGAGAAGAGTACAATTCTGTACAGTTCTTTATTTTTTACCGAAAAAGATTTCCTTTCTTTTTAATTTAAAAAAAAAATCCCCATTCATGCTAGAGGTTGGCGCTTTTAAAATCAACTGATGTGTCCGAAAAAATTATATTTGGTTAGTAATAATATAATCTTGTATTATTTCATGCGATTCCGTCTTCGAAGAATTTTTTTAAACCTGTTTATAAAGTTGCATAGTTGCAAAGAATTTGTAAAAATATATAGGTTATATAGAATTGTACTCTTCTCTTTTTAAAGTTATGGTCCGCACAATATATATCTATGCATAGCCCGTAAGCGATCTAGTCTTATATATCTATGGTATAGACCATCATTTGTTATGGGTATTATACAGATAGGATCAAGGGATATTACTGCAGTGATCAGGGCACTATGGAACAATGAAGGAGGAGTTACGGCCCTTCGTACAAGATTACAAAACACTTCAATCACTTTTATGTGTATATATATATATATATATATATATATATATATATATATTTTTTCTTTTGTCACGATGATTATACTGGCACATAATTTTATGGATACAAACTAATAACGATCTTTAAAATAATATCTTATATCACATGGACGAATTTCAGAGGTCATAACGCACATAATAATCACACTGTAAAGAGGGTGTATAGAGGGCTCTGGGCAGAGGTAGTTCCTTTGATGCTCTGACAGCTGCGCACTCGGGTGGTCAAGCTCACTGGTCCTCGCTCATCTCTTAAATCTCTCACGTTGTGGCTCCCCGCGCCACACCCTGGGCAAAGGTCTCAGCTGACCGGCTAAACCGCGTGAGGGGTTGGTGCTGACACCGGCCAGGGCGGACGAGATCAAATGTGAACCCAACGGCTACGTGTCCGTGATCAAGGCGGGCCACTGATAAGGAGGAAACCGGCTGTGGTCAAGCTTGGAGAGGGTTGGGCGCCCCCAAGCATTTCCTGCCCCAGATACACCATGACTGAAAACCTACTAGTTTTCAGTCAACAACGGTGCCCCAACGACCCATCCACGGGTTAAGGGATAGAAGAAGAAGAAGAATGATTAATGAACAACGTAATATATTTACCATTGACATTAAGAACCACTCATAGACTCATTTTGTGTGAGTAGTTTTTTTTTTTATTGTATCCCTGAAAATATGAAATTTTGATCTTCTTCATACCTATAAACCACTAATAATTACTATAGACCACTAAATACACTAAATACCACTATCAACTACTCGTAAAAAAACTTTAAACCACTCATAAAACACTATAAACCACTATTAAACCACTATAAACTACTAATAATTCACCAATAACCACTTACAATCCACTAAATACCACTATATACCACTATAAACCACTAATAAACCACTATAGACTACTAATAATTCACCAATAACCACTTACAATCCACTAAATACCTCTATATACCACTATAAACCACTAATAAACCACTATAGACTACTAATAATTCACCAATAACCACTTACAATCCACTAAATACCACTATATATCACAATAAACCACTAAAAAAAAACACTATAAACAATTAAAGTGCAACGGCTATGGTGGTAACACGAGAGACATGTGTGGCTAACTGATACTCGACAGGAGTTGAACCCAAAACCACAACCCCTAGTTCATGAAACGACATTCAGATCCAACCATAAGAGCAACCCAGCAACACATAGGACGGCTCTAAATTGGCAATTTGTGTAACCCTATTGTTGACGAGCATGAAATGAAGGATACAATAAAGACAAGCTTAGGTTTCGAACCCGTTGCTTTCAGCATGATGATCAGGTTCACAACCAGTGCCGCCGAGAGGGTGGCGGTGGGGGGGGAGCAAATGCTCCAAATGCTCAGGGGCCCGGCGAGTATTAGGGCGAGTTTTAGGGGGCCCGGACTTAGCTGGCCAATCAACTTTTGAAAATATTATTATCAGCACGGGGGGGGGGGGCAGTGACAGCCCTGCCCGGCGAGTTTTAGAGGGCCCGTACTGAGCTGGCCAATCAACTTTTGAAAATATTATTATCAGCACGGGGGGGGGGCGTGACAGCCCTGTCCAGGGGCCCGAAATTTCTGTCACAATTAAAGTGTATCACAAATGAAATTTTTTTTGTTAAGTTATAAACCATTACCAAATTATTTTTTTTAAATTGTACAGTTTTGCATGATTGTAAATGGTATAGTGGAGATGGTAATTTTTTTTTATTTTCTAGCTACAGGTAATTGCTTTGTAATGTCACTATCGTTATTTTAACTTTATCGGACCATCTGGCTCATGTTAGAGTCATTTGGTAAGTATCCGACTAAAAACTGCAAAGTGGCTACCAAAAACAGTGTTGAGTACAGTATCTTTTTACATAATATCTATGGGAACTTAGTCTATTATTAACAGCTCATAATGCAACGAAAAAGTTTTAAAATTATACATTTGTTTTAATCTCACAAAAATCTTTTTTTTTAGGTTGTTATTGTTTTTGAGCTGTGCCTAATCAGTTGAATCACAAAATCATTTACAAATCATTCAAAAAACTTTCAATGTAAATAATAACGGAACAAGTCGTGTTTTTTTTTTTTACGTTTATGTACATTTTTATTTACTTTTGAATGAATGTAGTTGAGAAACTAGGATATTGGTTAGCTTATGACGATGGAGATTAAAAATAGCTATATTTCTTTAAATAACATACACATCTATTCAGTAGACTATCGGTAATCCGATAGAAAAAAAAATTCAATTGAAAAGAAACTCCTAGCTTCGTGGTTCATTTGCTAGAATGGAAGTCGTTCTTTGGTCCACTTTTTTTATTCTCTCAAGTACAAATTTTAATTTCAACCAAGTTTTTGTGCGTTATGTTACTACAAGCAGAATCGATGATTTCTCATTTACCGCTGTTTGCTCTGTAAGTGATATCCGAGTTCAGCAAATCAATCACAAATTGATCGCAAACATGTAACTCGGTCAGTCTTACACTTTTCATCTATCACAGCATTCCGTTGCTATTAACTGCACAGTAAGTAACCTTTACACTTTACTTTCTAAAATTTATTTTTTTATTAACATGGCTAGTCTATGTGTGTTGTGATCTAGCAAAGCTCCCTTAGCTCTAACGGGCCATCGGGGCAGATGAAGTGTAGAATTTATCTATTTCTATAACCTCTGCATATGAAGGGATTGTGTGGTTAGCACAACGCCCAGCCGCCTTTACTCAAACAACTTTACCTGATACCCATTTAAAGCTGGGTGTACTGGTAGGACGATTTTGTACCAAGTTTACATGGAAAAAAATTATATGGTTCTCACCGAGGATCGAACCCAGGACTCTCAGGTCAACAGTCGAGTATCTACACCACTTAGCCATCCGCCCAACTCTGTTGATCTAGTAGACCGTTGAAATCTGGTCGGTCAAAGTAATAAACACATTAACACTTTGTTGATCTAGTAGACCGTTGAAATCTGATCGGTCAAAGTAATAACGGTCAAAGTTTTCTCCTACGTCTTGTGTTCCCTAGACGTAAACTGGTCTAAAGTCGGTCTTTTCTATGTAAGTTTATCAATGTGTACCTCTAGAGGTAAAGTCACCGGTCTATGTTAGTATACCGTGCACTACTATTTAAATATTACTCTCGTGTCGCAGTGTTTTGTTCATTGGGAGGTTTATATTGATTGTGATAGTTGTCAGTTGCTCTAGTTCTACTCTCTATTCAACGTTAGTCTGGCTGTCTATCTGTATACAAATCACTATTTATCTGTATAATATTGAAATATAGACAGATAGATAGAAAGACAGATAGGATGGCAGATAGATAGATTAGATAAATAGATTAAATATAGATAGATAGATAGATAGATAGATAGATAGATAGACAGACAGACAGACAGACAGACAGATAGATAGACAGATAGATAGATAGATAGATAGATAGATAGATAGATAGATTAGATAGATAGATAGATAGATAAATAGATAGATAGATAGATAGATAGATAGATAGATAGATAGATAGATAGATAGATAGATAGATAGATAGATAGATAGATAGATAGATAGATAGATAGATAGATAGATAGATAGATAGATAGATAGATAGATAGATAGATAGATAGATAGATAGATAGATAGATAGATAGATAGATAGATAGATAGATAGATAGATAGATAGATAGATGGATAGGTAGGTATGTTGGTAAATAGGTATGTATGTATGTAGTTAGATAGACAGATAGATTTCAGTCAAAAGCACATCAATTTTTTTTATTATTTCTCAGTAATGCGTGTTCCACATTCAACGACCCCCCCCCCCCCCACACACACCAACTCCCTACAGTTTACAATGAAACATATTTCCCCCAGTCGTAAACTGTTCAAATGACAGTAGCTGGCCGGCTCATTTACAATGTCATCCCGCTGCACCGTTTCTTGGTTACGCCTCGTTTCATCAACATAAAGCAGACACACATCAATAGAATGTAATTCCATAGTCTATCAATACTATTCAATACCCATTCCAAACATAAAAGAATTATGAGCACAATAGGAATTAGCGTTGTGCCTTGTTACGCTGTATTGCTGTTCTTTCATTGCAGAAAAAAATATTATCTACAAAAAAATATTCAAATCTTCGATATAACCGGTGTTTTATTGTTATAATCTTTTAATTAGTTTCTTATTTTGTTTCAGTTTATAGGTTGGTCTTACAATCTTGTAGCTCACTTTTCGACCCGTACTATTTTAGTGAGATGGCTCAAATCTGGCACTAGTTTCCACATTTTGTAGAACTACATCAGAGAATTACCAACAAACATAATTCCATAGACCAAATAAATATTTAGGTACATTATTAGCACTAACATTAAAAGCATGGTTGATTACAATATCTAAACTAAATATGTCTTTACATCAGTTGATAGGTAGAAACAAGGTCCCCCCCCCCTTCTTATACTAAGGCGAACTGTTTGTAATTAATTAGTAAACTAAAAAAAATAATTTTAAAATTAAAAAAAAAAAATAACCTATTCATAAAATTTATACAGATTGCCATGATAACATTAAAGCCACCAAGCTACGAACACACTGTGTTGTAAGTTAAGTTGTAACAAGTTTCACTGAATAAAAGGTCATTTCACAAAGCTGTTTTAAGTGGCTCTGTAACAGCTAAGAATCCAGTGTTTAATGATTGACAAAGTCACTTCCAAGTGGATGCGGGCGACTGATTTCCTTTCGTGTACAATGCATAAGTCTATTTGATAGGTTTAGACTCGTTTCTATATCCAACAATAAAAAACTAGGTCACTACTATTGTATAAATGTTTAGTCTCTTTCGTCATACTTCCCATATAAAAAAATGACTGCTTATATAAAATTTCTAATGTCCACATCAAGGGATTAGTAGATTTGATTTCAGTGAGTGTTTCTGTAAGCATAACATCATCTTGTTCTCATCACGAGGAAAGTATATTTGATATAAGTGTTTTTGTAAGCAAAACATCATCTTGCTCTCATCACGAGGAAAGTATATTTAATTTCAGTGAGTGTTTATGTAAGCAAAACATCATCTTGCTCTCATCACAAGGAAAGTATATTTGATTTCAGTGAGTGTATAAAGCCTTTATTTGATAATTTGTTCATCTTTTGTTTTAGAACTACACGTTCAATCTTTATTTGTCATACGCATACTATTGCAACACGAGCTGCTCTTAATGGAAAGGCTAAACAGACAACTGTCTAAGGCACTTGTCATAGGCCCACCCGGGAAAGAATCATTTCATGGTTTTTGAAGATTAATTAAGATGCCAATTTGCAAGATAAATAGAGCGCTCGACAGCCGACCTAACAGTTCTGGGTTCAAACCTTCGGTGAGCCCACTAGGAGTTTTATTTTTGTTTAGGTAATGGTGCAGGTTGGTTCAAAGTCCTTCATATTCACCCAGCTTTAAATGGGTACCTGACTTTATTCGTCTTTGGCGGAGGTGGGGGTTAGGTAGACAGATAGTCTGTTTCGGCGTAGAATAAAGGCAGGTACGACCCACCAGCCAAGTACGGCCAAACAGCCAATTCTGCCAAATACGGCAAAACAGCCTAATACGGCAAAACAGCCTAGTACGGCCAAACAACCAAGTACGGCCAAACAGCCAAGCACGGCCAAACAGCCATGTACGGCCAAACAGCCAAGTAAGGCCAAACAGCCAAGCACTGTCAAACAGCCAAGCACTGTCAAACAGCCAAGTACGGCCAAACAGCCATAACCTTGTCAAACAGTAAAGTTTGGCCCGCCAGCCAAATATGGCCCACCAGCCAATTACAGTCCGCCATGCTCTTTGATCCCGACCGCGTTCTGCTCCTCTAATCTCGTTCACATCCATGACATTTATATTTTATGTATACATTTCCATACTAACGTACCATCCATTTGCTTTCAATCCGGTTTTTATGTGGCCCACGATTTAAAACGTGTACCTACACCTGACCTTAGACGGTCGCTTCAGTTAGCTTACCCATAAGAAAGCATGTACCAGTCACAGCTTGTGCGTAGGATAATAGCGAACGTCTTTGCATGTCTTTAGACTTGAATCATAAATATTATTTATTTATTTTGTATATTTATAGTTCAACTTTTTATTTCTCTACAGAGATGACGCACTCTTTTATGAAGACAGCGGCTTGGTTGCTGATGGCACTGTGCACAATTATTCTCATCATCGACATCATTGTCTACAAAACGTCAAGCCTCATCATCATCGCTAACAGCAAGATGGCCAACCTGTCACTGGTACTCATCTTTACCGGCAGCCAAAACTCATCAGACCAGGCGGACGCTTTGAGAATTTTAAAAATGGTGCAATCCTACGGCTATAACGCCAGCTCTACAAATGTGCAGACCGGTTCAAGAAAATCAGACAATCCCAATGGCCAAGGCAACTTAAACTTATCGGAGATTTCCGCTTCATATCATAACCTCAGTGCTTCGGAGAATTCCGGTTCCCAATATAAATCGAACATAACGAAATAGGAGTTATTGCAAAGAAACAATCAAATAAATTTTCCAATCCAATATGGGCGAAGAAGTGTGATGGAGGTAATGCGGCTATAAGTTAAAAGTATTTGATTGGTTAGTTTTGGAGACTTTCACATGAGGGGGCCACCTGGTCAAGTGCTCTGGCTAGCCTAAGACGACCCTGGGTCAATCCCACAAGCTGATGATGAATATATAGCAGTCTGAACCTAGAACATGCCCCACTTCTATACTGGGTAGATGTGAGCAGCTGGAGAGGCGAATTTTTTCTCAACTCCAACAAAAAAAAACGGGGGCAGTTAATGCGCCGCTATCTGCTTCTCGTAACGTTTTATACTATCTGTAGGCCATACGACAAGAGATCCTAACTAAATTATATCAACAAAAAATGTTTAACAGAAGTACGCATACAACGCTGTTTCCGACAGCATTCTAACTTTTCATCTGATGTTTACAACTACAGTGCTTCTAGATGGAGCTACTCGTTACAGAGTCACTACTTTTTGAGGCTACAAAAAACAGATCCCTAAATAAAATTTAAAAAAAAGACTGTGACTATATTTATATTTAAATTTCAAAAACCTAAAAAATGGGGTTATTTCGTTTTGTTTTCAGTCATTTTCTAATTTTGCCTAAAATTTTCTGACAACACTGTCTCTGGCCTTCCAAGTCAAGCTGGGTTGGACAATGGTTACACGGCCGGCTAGAGACAGGTCATACCAATTGCTCCCCTATCGGTCCACGCGCACTAAAAAAAGGGACCCAAACGCTTAAGAGTTATTTACACTCGGCTGCACAGGTTTGCACAGCCTATTAACATATTTTTTCTCCGTCGTGATCAGTTTTCATGGAAAAAAATATATAGATATGCTATGGATGGTCAAGTGGTGTAGATACTGGACTGTCGACCTGAGAGTCCTGGGTTCGATCCTCGGTGAGGCCCATAGAATTATTCCAGGTGAAATTTGGTGTAAAGTCGTCCGATAAGTTCACCCAGCTTTAAATGGGTACTTGGTTTAAGTTGGGGAAGTAAAGGCGTCTGGGCGTTGTGCTAACCACACAATCTCTTCATATGCCGAGGTTATAGAAACAGATGAATTCTACTCTTCATCTGCCCCGATGGCCCGTCAGAGCTAAGGGAACTTTACTTTTATATCCTATCTCAAGGCCCCCTTTGCATACATAGGGCTTCTTTCAAACATGGGGCCCTAGCCGTTACGACCGGCTCCTATAGACACAGCTGAGATATTTTTTTTTGTAACCGAATTACAAAAAAAAAAAAAAAACCTTATTGAGTGGGGTCAAAGTGGATGGGAGAAATAAATATTAATAGATTTGTTTGACTTAATTAATTACACAGTGGACATTGTATAGACTTATGAATTGTGTTATGTCATTTGACTAGATTCCGTGCTTCACATAAATAGATTGCCTGAAATTCCAGACATTGAGCTTTTTTGTTGTATATCCAATCACACATATCAAATCACACATATCCAATCACACATATCCGATCACAGATATCAAATCACACATATCCAATCACACATATCCGATCACACATATCAAATCACACATATCCAATCACTCATATCCAATCACACATATCCGATCACACATAACAAATCACACATATCCAATCACACATATCAAATCACACATATCCAATCACACATATCCAATCACACATATCCGATCACAGATATCAAATCACACATATACAATCACACATATCAAATCACACATATCCAATCACACATATCCAATAACACATATCCGATCACAGATATCAAATCACACATATCCAATCACACATATCCGATCACACATATCAAATCACACATATCCAATCACTCATATCCAATCACACATATCCGATCACACATATCAAATCACACATATCCAATCACACATATCAAATCACACATATCCAATCACACATATCCAATCACACATATCAAATCACACATATCCAATCACTCATATCCAATCACACATATCCGATCACACATATCAAATCACACATATCCAATCACACATATCCAATCACACATATCCAATCACACATATCCAATCACACATATCAAATCACACATATCCAATCACACATATCCAATCACACATATCCAATCACACATATCCGATCACACATATCCAATCACACATATCCAATCACACATATCCAATCACACATATCCAATCACACATATCCAATCACACATATCCAATCACACATATCCAATCACACATATCCAATCACACATATCCAATCACACATATCCAATCACACATATCCCGAACGCAAAATATGGTTGGGGCAGGAAGTGGGTGCACATTTAAAATACGCTCCTCCCCCCCCTCCCTCGACCCTCTGGACTGCTTCGTTCAGCCCGCCCCTTCATGTCAGAGTGAGGAACAGGGCTAATCTTTCATGATGAAGTTTACCTTTAATTTATTTTAGCTCCTGACAACATTCCATCATTCCAGCAAACTGAGAATTTAGCTCACCATTTATGTTCACTACACAACCCCAGGATGTTATTTCCTATTTCGAGTCACTGCCTTTCTTCCATTCTTACCTCACACTGCCTTTCTTCCATTCTTACCTCACACTGCCTTTCTTCCATTCTTACCTCACACTGCCTTTCTTCCATTCTCACCTCACACTGCATTTCTTCCATTCTCACCTCACACTGCCTTTCTTCCATTATTACCTCACACTGCCTTTCTTCCATTCTCACCTCACACTGCCTTTCTTCCATTCTCACTTCACACTGCATTTCTTCCATTCTCACGAAACTGCCTTTCTTCCATTCTTACGTCACACTGCCTTTCTTCCATTCTCGCCTCACACTGCCCTTCTTCCATTCACAGCTCACACTGCCTTTCTTCCATTCTCGCCTCACACTGCCCTTCTTCCATTCTCAGCTCACACTGCCCTTCTTCCGTTCTCGCCTCACACTGCCCTTCTTCCATTCACAGCTCACACTGCCTTTCTTCCATTCACAGCTCACACTGCCCTTCTTCCATTCTCGCCTCACACTGACCTTCTTCCATTCTCAGCTCACACTGCCTTTCTTCCATTCTCACCTCACACTGCCCTTCTTCCATTCTCGACTCACACTGCCTTTCTTCCATTCTCGCCTCACACTGCCCTTCTTCCATTCTCGTCTCACACTGCCTTTCTTCCATTCTCAGCTCACACTGCAATTCTTCCATTCTCAGCTCACACTGCCTTTCTTCCATTCTCTGCTCACACTGCCCTTCTTCCATTCTCTGCTCACACTGCCTTTCTTCCATTCTCGCCTCACACTGCCTTTCTTCCATTCTCGCCTCACACTGCCCTTCTTCCATTCTCGTTTCACACTGCCTTTCTTCCATTCTCGCCTCACACTGCCTTTCTTCCATTCTCAGCTCACACTGCCCTTCTTCTATTCTCACCTCACACTGCCTTTCTTCCAGTCTCGCCTCACACTGCCTTTCTTCTATTCTCGCCTCACACTGCCTTTCTTCCATTCTCGCCTATCACTGCCCTTCTTCCATTCTCGCCTCACACTGCCCTTCTTCCATTCTCGCCTCACACTGCCCTTCTTCCATTCTCACCTCACACTGCCCTTCTTCTATTCTCACCTCACACTGCCCTTCTTCCATTCTTACGTCACACTGCCTTTCTTCCATTCTCACCTCACACTGCCCTTCTTCCATTCACAGCTCACACTGCCTTTCTTCCATTCTCGCCTCACACTGCCCTTCTTCCATTCTCAGCTCACACTGCCCTTCTTCCGTTCTCGCCTCACACTGCCCTTCTTCCATTCACAGCTCACACTGCCTTTCTTCCATTCACAGCTCACACTGCCCTTCTTCCATTCTCGCCTCACACTGCCCTTCTTCCATTCTCAGCTCACACTGACTTTCTTCCATTCTCGCCTCACACTGCCCTTCTTCCGTTCTCGCCTCACACTGCCCTTCTTCCATTCACAGCTCACACTGCCTTTCTTCCATTCACAGCTCACACTGCCCTTCTTCCATTCTCGCCTCACACTGACCTTCTTCCATTCTCAGCTCACACTGCCCTTCTTCCATTCTCGCCTCACACTGCCCTTCTTCCACTCACAGCTCACACTGCCTTTCTTCCATTCTCACCTCACACTGCCCTTCTTCCGTTCTCGCCTCAAACTGCCTTTCTTCCATTCTCGCCTCACACTGCCCTTCTTCCATTCTCGTCTCACACTGCCTTTCTTCCATTCTCAGCTCACACTGCAATTCTTCCATTCTCAGCTCACACTGCCTTTCTTCCATTCTCTGCTCACACTGCCTTTCTTCCATTCTCGCCTCACACTGCCCTTCTTCCATTCTCGTCTCACACTGCCTTTCTTCCATTCTCGCCTCACACTGCCTTTCTTCCATTCTCAGCTCACACTGCCCTTCTTCTATTCTCACCTCACACTGCCCTTCTTCCATTCTCGCCTCACACTGCCTTTCTTACATTCTCAGCTCACACTGCCCTTCTTCCATTCTCAGCTCACACTGCCCTTCTTCCATTCTCGCCTCACACTGCCTTTCTTCCAGTCTCGCCTCACACTGCCTTTCTTCTATTCTCGCCTCACACTGCCTTTCTTCCATTCTCGCCTATCACTGCCCTTCTTCCATTCTCGCCTCACACTGCCCTTCTTCCATTCTCGCCTCACACTGCCCTTCTTCCATTCTCACCTCACACAGCCCTTCTTCTATTCTCACCTCACACTGCCCTTCTTCCATTCTTACGTAACACTGCCTTTCTTCCATTCTCGCCTCACACTGCCCTTCTTCCATTCACAGCTCACACTGCCTTTCTTCCATTTTCGCCTCACACTGCCCTTCTTCCATTCTCAGCTCACACTGCCCTTCTTCCGTTCTCGCCTCACACTGCCCTTCTTCCATTCACAGCTCACACTGCCTTTCTTCCATTCACAGCTCACACTGCCCTTCTTCCATTCTCAGCTCACACTGCCCTTCTTCCATTCTCAGCTCACACTGCCTTTCTTCCATTCTCGCCTCACACTGCCCTTCTTCCACTCACAGCTCACACTGCCTTTCTTCCATTCTCACCTCACACTGCCCTTCTTCCATTCTCGACTCACACTGTCTTTCTTCCATTCTCGCCTCACACTGCCCTTCTTCCATTCTCGTCTCACACTGCCTTTCTTCCATTCTCAGCTCACACTGCAATTCTTCCATTCTCAGCTCACACTGCCTTTCTTCCATTCTCTGCTCACACTGCCCTTCTTCCATTCTCAGCTCACACTGCCTTTCTTCCATTCTCCGCCTCACACTGCCTTTCTTCCATTCTCGCCTCATACTGCCCTTCTTCCATTCTCGCCTCACACTGCCTTTCTTCCATTCTCGCCTCACACTGCCTTTCTTCCATTCTCAGCTCACACTGCCCTTCTTCTATTCTCACCTCACACTGCCCTTCTTCCATTCTCGCCTCACACTGCCTTTCTTACATTCTCAGCTCACACTGCCCTTCTTCCATTCTCAGCTCACACTGCCCTTCTTCCATTCTCGCCTCACACTGCCTTTCTTCCAGTCTCGCCTCACACTGCCTTTCTTCTATTCTCGCCTCACACTGCCTTTCTTCCATTCTTGCCTATCACTGCCCTTCTTCCATTCTCGCCTCACACTGCCCTTCTTCCATTCTCGCCTCACACTGCCCTTCTTCCATTCTCACCTCACACTGCCCTTCTTCTATTCTCACCTCACACTGCCCTTCTTCCATTCTTACGTCACACTGCCTTTCTTCCATTCTCGCCTCACACTGCCCTTCTTCCATTCACAGCTCACACTGCCTTTCTTCCATTCTCGCCTCACACTGCCCTTCTTCCATTCTCAGCTCACACTGCCCTTCTTCCGTTCTCGCCTCACACTGCCCTTCTTCCATTCACAGCTCACACTGCCTTTCTTCCATTCACAGCTCACACTGCCCTTCTTCCATTCTCGCCTCACACTGCCCTTCTTCCATTCTCAGCTCACACTGCCTTTCTTCCATTCTCGCCTCACACTGCCCTTCTTCCACTCACAGCTCACACTGCCTTTCTTCCATTCTCACCTCACACTGCCCTTCTTCCATTCTCGCCTCACACTGCCTTTCTTCCATTCTCGCCTCACACTGCCCTTCTTCCATTCTCGTCTCACACTGCCTTTCTTCCATTCTCAGCTCACACTGCAATTCTTCCATTCTCAGCTCACACTGCCTTTCTTCCATTCTCTGCTCACACTGCCCTTCTTCCATTCTCAGCTCACACTGCCTTTCTTCCATTCTCGCCTCACACTGCCTTTCTTCCATTCTCGCCTCACACTGCCCTTCTTCCATTCTCGCCTCACACTGCCTTTCTTCCATTCTCGCCTCACACTGCCTTTCTTCCATTCTCAGCTCACACTGCCCTTCTTCTATTCTCACCTCACACTGCCCTTCTTCCATTCTCGCCTCACACTGCCTTTCTTACATTCTCAGCTCACACTGCCCTTCTTCCATTCTCAGCTCACACTGCCCTTCTTCCATTCTCGCCTCACACTGCCTTTCTTCCAAACTCGCCTCACACTGCCTTTCTTCTATTCTCGCCTCACACTGCCTTTCTTCCATTCTCGCCTATCACTGCCCTTCTTCCATTCTCGCCTCACACTGCCCTTCTTCCATTCTCGCCTCACACTGCCCTTCTTCCATTCTCACCTCATACTGCCTTTCTTCTATTCTCACCTCACACTGCCCTTCTTCCATTCTTACGTCACACTGCCTTTCTTCCATTCTCGCCTCACACTGCCCTTCTTCCATTCACAGCTCACACTGCCTTTCTTCCATTCTCGCCTCACACTGCCCTTCTTCCATTCTCAGCTCACACTGCCCTTCTTCCGTTCTCGCCTCACACTGCCCTTCTTCCATTCACAGCTCACACTGCCTTTCTTCCATTCACAGCTCACACTGCCCTTCTTCCATTCTCGCCTCACACTGCCCTTCTTCCATTCTCAGCTCACACTGCCTTTCTTACATTTTCAGCTCACACTGCCCTTCTTCCATTCTCGCCTCACACTGCCTTTCTTCCATTCTCGCCTCACACTGCCCTTCTTCCATTCTCGCCTCACACTGCCTTTCTTCCATTCTCGCCTCACACTGCCCTTCTTCCATACTCGTGTCACACTGCCTTTCTTCCATTCTCAGCTCACACTGCAATTCTTCCATTCTCAGCTCAGACTGCCTTTCTTCTATTCTCTGCTCACACTGCCCTTCTTCCATTCTCAGCTCACACTGCCTTTCTTCCATTCTCGCCTCACACTGCCTTTCTTCCATTCTCGCCTCACACTGCCCTTCTTCTATTCTCGCCTCACACTGCCTTTCTTCCATTCTCGCCTATCACTGCCCTTCTTCCATTCTCGCCTCACACTGCCCTTCTTCCATTCTCGCCTCACACTGCCCTTCTTCCATTCTCACCTCACACAGCCCTTCTTCTATTCTCACCTCACACTGCCCTTCTTCCATTCTTACGTCACACTGCCTTTCTTCCATTCTCGCCTCACACTGCCCTTCTTCCATTCACAGCTCACACTGCCTTTCTTCCATTTTCGCCTCACACTGCCCTTCTTCCATTCTCAGCTCACACTGCCCTTCTTCCGTTCTCGCCTCACACTGCCCTTCTTCCATTCACAGCTCACACTGCCTTTCTTCCATTCACAGCTCACACTGCCCTTCTTCCATTCTCAGCTCACACTGCCCTTCTTCCATTCTCAGCTCACACTGCCTTTCTTCCATTCTCGCCTCACACTGCCCTTCTTCCACTCACAGCTCACACTGCCTTTCTTCCATTCTCACCTCACACTGCCCTTCTTCCATTCTCGACTCACACTGTCTTTCTTCCATTCTCGCCTCACACTGCCCTTCTTCCATTCTCGTCTCACACTGCCTTTCTTCCATTCTCAGCTCACACTGCAATTCTTCCATTCTCAGCTCACACTGCCTTTCTTCCATTCTCTGCTCACACTGCCCTTCTTCCATTCTCAGCTCACACTGCCTTTCTTCCATTCTCGCCTCACACTGCCTTTCTTCCATTCTCGCCTCATACTGCCCTTCTTCCATTCTCGCCTCACACTGCCTTTCTTCCATTCTCGCCTCACACTGCCTTTCTTCCATTCTCAGCTCACACTGCCCTTCTTCTATTCTCACCTCACACTGCCCTTCTTCCATTCTCGCCTCACACTGCCTTTCTTACATTCTCAGCTCACACTGCCCTTCTTCCATTCTCAGCTCACACTGCCCTTCTTCCATTCTCGCCTCACACTGCCTTTCTTCCAGTCTCGCCTCACACTGCCTTTCTTCTATTCTCGCCTCACACTGCCTTTCTTCCATTCTTGCCTATCACTGCCCTTCTTCCATTCTCGCCTCACACTGCCCTTCTTCCATTCTCGCCTCACACTGCCCTTCTTCCATTCTCACCTCACACTGCCCTTCTTCTATTCTCACCTCACACTGCCCTTCTTCCATTCTTACGTCACACTGCCTTTCTTCCATTCTCGCCTCACACTGCCCTTCTTCCATTTACAGCTCACACTGCCTTTCTTCCATTCTCGCCTCACACTGCCCTTCTTCCATTCTCAGCTCACACTGCCCTTCTTCCGTTCTCGCCTCACACTGCCCTTCTTCCATTCACAGCTCACACTGCCTTTCTTCCATTCACAGCTCACACTGCCCTTCTTCCATTCTCGCCTCACACTGCCCTTCTTCCATTCTCAGCTCACACTGCCTTTCTTCCATTCTCGCCTCACACTGCCCTTCTTCCACTCACAGCTCACACTGCCTTTCTTCCATTCTCACCTCACACTGCCCTTCTTCCATTCTCGCCTCACACTGCCTTTCTTCCATTCTCGCCTCACACTGCCCTTCTTCCATTCTCGTCTCACACTGCCTTTCTTCCATTCTCAGCTCACACTGCAATTCTTCCATTCTCAGCTCACACTGCCTTTCTTCCATTCTCTGCTCACACTGCCCTTCTTCCATTCTCAGCTCACACTGCCTTTCTTCCATTCTCGCCTCACACTGCCTTTCTTCCATTCTCGCCTCACACTGCCCTTCTTCCATTCTCGCCTCACACTGCCTTTCTTCCATTCTCGCCTCACACTGCCTTTCTTCCATTCTCAGCTCACACTGCCCTTCTTCTATTCTCACCTCACACTGCCCTTCTTCCATTCTCGCCTCACACTGCCTTTCTTACATTCTCAGCTCACACTGCCCTTCTTCCATTCTCAGCTCACACTGCCCTTCTTCCATTCTCGCCTCACACTGCCTTTCTTCCAAACTCGCCTCACACTGCCTTTCTTCTATTCTCGCCTCACACTGCCGTTCTTCCATTCTCGCCTATCACTGCCCTTCTTCCATTCTCGCCTCACACTGCCCTTCTTCCATTCTCGCCTCACACTGCCCTTCTTCCATTCTCACCTCATACTGCCTTTCTTCTATTCTCACCTCACACTGCCCTTCTTCCATTCTTACGTCACACTGCCTTTCTTCCATTCTCGCCTCACACTGCCCTTCTTCCATTCACAGCTCACACTGCCTTTCTTCCATTCTCGCCTCACACTGCCCTTCTTCCATTCACAGCTCACACTGCCTTTCTTCCATTCACAGCTCACACTGCCCTTCTTCCATTCTCGCCTCACACTGCCCTTCTTCCATTCTCAGCTCACACTGCCTTTCTTACATTTTCAGCTCACACTGCCCTTCTTCCATTCTCGCCTCACACTGCCTTTCTTCCATTCTCGCCTCACACTGCCCTTCTTCCATTCTCGCCTCACACTGCCTTTCTTCCATTCTCGCCTCACACTGCCCTTCTTCCATACTCGTGTCACACTGCCTTTCTTCCATTCTCAGCTCACACTGCAATTCTTCCATTCTCAGCTCAGACTGCCTTTCTTCTATTCTCTGCTCACACTGCCCTTCTTCCATTCTCAGCTCACACTGCCTTTCTTCCATTCTCGCCTCACACTGCCTTTCTTCCATTCTCGCCTCACACTGCCCTTCTTCCATTCTCGCCTCACACTGCCTTTCTTCCATTCTCGCCTCACACTGCCTTTCTTCCATTCTCAGCTCACACTGCCCTTCTTCCATTCTCACCTCACACTGCCCTTCTTCCATTCTCGCCTCACACTGCCTTTCTTACATTCTCAGCTCACACTGCCCTTCTTCCATTCTCAGCTCACACTGCCCTTCTTCCATTCTCGCCTCACACTGCCTTTCTTCCAGTCTCGCCTCACACTGCCTTTCTTCTATTCTCGCCTCACACTGCCTTTCTTCCATTCTCGCCTATCACTGCCCTTCTTCCATTCTCGCCTCACACTGCACTTCTTCCATTCTCGCCTCACACTGCCCTTCTTCCATTCTCGCCTCACACTGCCTTTCTTCCATTCTCGCCTCACACTGCCCTTCTTCCATTCTCGCCTCACACTGCCCTTCTTCCATTCTCACCTCACACTGCCCTTCTTCTATTCTCACCTCACACTGCCCTTCTTCCATTCTCGCCTCACACTGCCCTTCTTCCATTCTCGCCTCACACTGCCCTTCTTCCATTCACAGCTCACACTGCCTTTCTTCCATTCTCGCCTCACACTGCCCTTCTTCCATTCTCAGCTCACACTGCCCTTCTTCCGTTCTCGCCTCACACTGCCCTTCTTCCATTCACAGCTCACACTGCCTTTCTTCCATTCACAGCTCACACTGCACTTCTTCCATTCTCGCCTCACACTGCCCTTCTTCCATTCTCAGCTCACACTGCCTTTCTTCCATTCTCGCCTCACACTGCCTTTCTTCCATTCTTACGTCACACTGCCTTTCTTCCATTCTCACCTCACACTGCCCTTCTTCCATTCTCGCCTCACACTGCCTTTCTTCCATTCTCGCCTCACACTGCCCTTCTTCCATTCTCGTCTCACACTGCCTTTCTTCCAATCTCAGCTCACACTGCAATTCTTCCATTCTCAGCTCACACTGCCTTTCTTCCATTCTCTGCTCACACTGCCCTTCTTCCATTCTCAGCTCACACTGCCTTTCTTCCATTCTCGCCTCACACTGCCTTTCTTCCATTCTCGCCTCACACTGCCCTTCTTCCATTCTCGCCTCACACTGCCTTTCTTCCATTCTCGCCTCACACTGCCTTTCTTCCATTCTCAGCTCACACTGCCCTTCTTCTATTCTCACCTCACACTGCCCTTCTTCCATTCTCGCCTCACACTGCCTTTCTTACATTCTCAGCTCACACTGCCCTTCTTCCATTCTCAGCTCACACTGCCCTTCTTCCATTCTCGCCTCACACTGCCTTTCTTCCAGTCTCGCCTCACACTGCCTTTCTTCTATTCTCGCCTCACACTGCCTTTCTTCCATTCTCGCCTATCACTGCCCTTCTTCTATTCTCGCCTCACACTGCCCTTCTTCCATTCTCGCCTCACACTGCCCTTCTTCCATTCTCGCCTCACACTGCCTTTCTTCCATTCTCGCCTCACACTGCCCTTCTTCCATTCTCGCCTCACACTGCCTTTCTTCCATTCTCGCCTCACACTGCCCTTCTTCCATTCTCGCCTCACACTGTATTTCTTACATTCTCAGCTCACACTGCCCTTCTTCCATTCTCGCCTCACACTGCCCTTCTTGCATTCGCGCCTCACACTGCCCTTCTTCCATTCTCGCCTCACACTGCCTTTCTTCCATTCTCGCCTCACACTGTCTTTCTTACATTCTCAGCTCACACTGCCCTTCTTCCATTCTCGCCTCACACTGCCTTTCTTACATTCTCAGCTCACACTGCCCTTCTTCCATTCTCAGCTCACACTGCCCTTCTTCCATTCTCGCCTCACACTGCCTTTCTTCCAGTCTCGCCTCACACTGCCTTTCTTCTATTCTCGCCTCACACTGCCTTTCTTCCATTCTCGCCTATCACTGCCCTTCTTCCATTCTCGCCTCACACTGCACTTCTTCCATTCTCGCCTCACACTGCCCTTCTTCCATTCTCGCCTCACACTGCCTTTCTTCCATTCTCGCCTCACACTGCCCTTCTTCCATTCTCGCCTCACACTGCCCTTCTTCCATTTTCACCTCACACTGCCCTTCTTCTATTCTCACCTCACACTGCCCTTCTTCCATTCTCGCCTCACACTGCCCTTCTTCCATTCTCGCCTCACACTGCCCTTCTTCCATTCACAGCTCACACTGCCTTTCTTCCATTCTCGCCTCACACTGCCCTTCTTCCATTCTCAGCTCACACTGCCCTTCTTCCGTTCTCGCCTCACACTGCCCTTCTTCCATTCACAGCTCACACTGCCTTTCTTCCATTCACAGCTCACACTGCACTTCTTCCATTCTCGCCTCACACTGCCCTTCTTCCATTCTCAGCTCACACTGCCTTTCTTCCATTCTCGCCTCACACTGCCTTTCTTCCATTCTTACGTCACACTGCCTTTCTTCCATTCTCACCTCACACTGCCCTTCTTCCATTCTCGCCTCACACTGCCTTTCTTCCATTCTCGCCTCACACTGCCCTTCTTCCATTCTCGTCTCACACTGCCTTTCTTCCAATCTCAGCTCACACTGCAATTCTTCCATTCTCAGCTCACACTGCCTTTCTTCCATTCTCTGCTCACACTGCCCTTCTTCCATTCTCAGCTCACACTGCCTTTCTTCCATTCTCGCCTCACACTGCCTTTCTTCCATTCTCGCCTCACACTGCCCTTCTTCCATTCTCGCCTCACACTGCCTTTCTTCCATTCTCGCCTCACACTGCCTTTCTTCCATTCTCAGCTCACACTGCCCTTCTTCTATTCTCACCTCACACTGCCCTTCTTCCATTCTCGCCTCACACTGCCTTTCTTACATTCTCAGCTCACACTGCCCTTCTTCCATTCTCAGCTCACACTGCCCTTCTTCCATTCTCGCCTCACACTGCCTTTCTTCCAGTCTCGCCTCACACTGCCTTTCTTCTATTCTCGCCTCACACTGCCTTTCTTCCATTCTCGCCTATCACTGCCCTTCTTCTATTCTCGCCTCACACTGCCCTTCTTCCATTCTCGCCTCACACTGCCCTTCTTCCATTCTCGCCTCACACTGCCTTTCTTCCATTCTCGCCTCACACAGCCCTTCTTCCATTCTCGCCTCACACTGCCCTTCTTCCATTCTCACCTCACACTGCCCTTCTTCTATTCTCACCTCACACTGCCCTTCTTCCATTCTCGCCTCACACTGCCCTTCTTCCATTCTCGCCTCACACTGTATTTCTTACATTCTCAGCTCACACTGCCCTTCTTCCATTCTCGCCTCACACTGCCCTTCTTGCATTCGCGCCTCACACTGCCCTTCTTCCATTCTCGCCTCACACTGCCTTTCTTCCATTCTCGCCTCACACTGTCTTTCTTACATTCTCAGCTCACACTGCCCTTCTTCTATTCTCACCTCACACTGCCCTTCTTCCATTATCGCCTCACACTGCCCTTCTTCCATTCTCGCCTCACACTGCCTTTCTTCCATTCTCGCCTCACACTGTCTTTCTTACATTTTCAGCTCACACTGCCCTTCTTCCATTCTCGCCTCACACTGCCTTTCTTCCATTCTCGCCTCACACTGTCTTTCTTACATTCTCCGCTCACACTGCCCTTCTTCCATTCTCGCCTCACACTGCCCTTCTTCCATTCTCGCCTCACACTGCCCTTCTTCCATTTTCGCCTCACACTGCCCTTCTTCCATTCTCGCCTCACACTGCCTTTCTTCAATTCTCGCCTCACACTGCCCTTCTTCCATTCTCGCCTCACACTGCCCTTCTTCCATTCTCGTCTCACACTGCCTTTCTTCCAATCTCAGCTCACACTGCAATTCTTCCATTCTCAGCTCACACTGCCTTTCTTCCATTCTCTGCTCACACTGCCCTTCTTCCATTCTCAGCTCACACTGCCTTTCTTCCATTCTCGCCTCACACTGCCTTTCTTCCATTCTCGCCTCACACTGCCCTTCTTCCATTCTCGCCTCACACTGCCTTTCTTCCATTCTCGCCTCACACTGCCTTTCTTCCATTCTCAGCTCACACTGCCCTTCTTCTATTCTCACCTCACACTGCCCTTCTTCCATTCTCGCCTCACACTGCCTTTCTTACATTCTCAGCTCACACTGCCCTTCTTCCATTCTCAGCTCACACTGCCCTTCTTCCATTCTCGCCTCACACTGCCTTTCTTCCAGTCTCGCCTCACACTGCCTTTCTTCTATTCTCGCCTCACACTGCCTTTCTTCCATTCTCGCCTATCACTGCCCTTCTTCCATTCTCGCCTCACACTGCCCTTCTTCCATTCTCGCCTCACACTGCCCTTCTTCCATTCTCGCCTCACACTGCCTTTCTTCCATTCTCGCCTCACACTGCCCTTCTTCCATTCTCGCCTCACACTGCCCTTCTTCTATTCTCACCTCACACTGCCCTTCTTCCATTCTCGCCTCACACTGCCCTTCTTCCATTCTCGCCTCACACTGTATTTCTTACATTCTCAGCTCACACTGCCCTTCTTCCATTCTCGCCTCACACTGCCCTTCTTGCATTCTCGCCTCACACTGCCCTTCTTCCATTCTCGCCTCACACTGCCTTTCTTCCATTCTCGCCTCACACTGTCTTTCTTACATTCTCAGCTCACACTGCCCTTCTTCCATTCTCGCCTCACACTGCCCTTCTTCCATTCTCGCCTCACACTGCCTTTCTTCCATTCTCGCCTCACACTGTCTTTCTTACATTCTCAGCTCACACTGCCCTTCTTCCATTCTCACCTCACACTGCCCTTCTTCCATTATCGCCTCACACTGCCCTTCTTCCATTCTCGCCTCACACTGCCATTCTTCCATTCTCGCCTCACACTGTCTTTCTTACATTTTCAGCTCACACTGCCCTTCTTCCATTCTCGCCTCACACTGCCTTTCTTCCATTCTCGCCTCACACTGTCTTTCTTACATTCTCAGCTCACACTGCCCTTCTTCCATTCTCGCCTCACACTGCCCTTCTTCCATTCTCGCCTCACACTGCCCTTCTTCCATTTTCGCCTCACACTGCCCTTCTTCCATTCTCGCCTCACACTGCCTTTCTTCAATTCTCGCCTCACACTGCCCTTCTTCCATTCTCGCCTCACACTGCCCTTCTTCCATTCTCACCTCACACTGCCCTTCTTCTATTCTCACCTCACTCTGCCCTTCTTCCATTCTCGCCTCACACTGCCCTTCTTCCATTCTCGCCTCACACTGTATTTCTTACATTCTCAGCTCACACTGCCCTTCTTCCATTCTCGCCTCACACTGCCCTTCTTCCATTCTCGCCTCACACTGCCTTTCTTCCATTCTCGCCTCACACTGTCTTTCTTACATTCTCAGCTCACACTGCCCTTCTTCTATTTTCACCTCACACTGCCCTTCTTCCATTCTCGCCTCACACTGCCCTTCTTCCATTCTCGCCTCACACTGCCTTTCTTCCATTCTCGCCTCACACTGTCTTTCTTACATTCTCAGCTCACACTGCCCTTCTTCCATTCTCGCCTCACACTGCCCTTCTTCCATTCTCGCCTCACACTGCCTTTCTTCCATTCTCGCCTCACACTGTCTTTCTTACATTCTCAGCTCACACTGCCCTTCTTCTATTTTCACCTCACACTGCCCTTCTTCCATTCTCGCCTCACACTGCCCTTCTTCCATTCTCGCCTCACACTGCCTTTCTTCCATTCTCGCCTCACACTGTCTTTCTTACATTCTCAGCTCACACTGCCCTTCTTCCATTCTCGCCTCACACTGCCCTTCTTCCATTCTCGCCTCACACTGCCTTTCTTCCATTCTCGCCTCACACTGTCTTTCTTCCATTTTCAGCTCACACTGCCCTTCTTCTATTCTCGCCTCACACTTATTTTCTTCCATTCTCGCCTCACACTGCCCTTCTTCCATTCTCGCCTCACACTGCCTTTCTTCCATTCTCGCCTCACACTGCCTTTCTTCCATTCTCACCTCACACTGCATTTCTTCCATTCTCACCTCACACTGCATTTCTTCCATTCTCACGACACTGCCTTTCTTCCATTCTTACCTCACACTGCCTTTCTTCCATTCTCGCCTCACACTGCCCTTCTTCCATTCTCACCTCACACTGCCCTTCTTCTATTCTCACCTCACACTGCCCTTCTTCCATTCTCGCCTCACACTGCCCTTCTTCCATTCTCGCCTCACACTGTATTTCTTACATTCTCAGCTCACACTGCCCTTCTTCCATTCTCTCCTCACACTGCCCTTCTTGCATTCGCGCCTCACACTGCCCTTCTTCCATTCTCGCCTCACACTGCCTTTCTTCCATTCTCGCCTCACACTGTCTTTCTTACATTCTCAGCTCACACTGCCCTTCTTCCATTCTCGCCTCACACTGCCCTTCTTCCATTCTCGCCTCACACTGCCTTTCTTCCATTCTCGCCTCACACTGTCTTTCTTACATTCTCAGCTCACACTGCCCTTCTTCTATTCTCACCTCACACTGCCCTTCTTCCATTATCGCCTCACACTGCCCTTCTTCCATTCTCGCCTCACACTGCCTTTCTTCCATTCTCGCCTCACACTGTCTTTCTTACATTTTCAGCTCACACTGCCCTTCTTCCATTCTCGCCTCACACTGCCTTTCTTCCATTCTCGCCTCACACTGTCTTTCTTACATTCTCAGCTCACACTGCCCTTCTTCCATTCTCGCCTCACACTGCCCTTCTTCCATTCTCGCCTCACACTGCCCTTCTTCCATTTTCGCCTCACACTGCCCTTCTTCCATTCTCGCCTCACACTGCCTTTCTTCAATTCTCGCCTCACACTGCCCTTCTTCCATTCTCGCCTCACACTGCCCTTCTTCCATTCTCGTCTCACACTGCCTTTCTTCCAATCTCAGCTCACACTGCAATTCTTCCATTCTCAGCTCACACTGCCTTTCTTCCATTCTCTGCTCACACTGCCCTTCTTCCATTCTCAGCTCACACTGCCTTTCTTCCATTCTCGCCTCACACTGCCTTTCTTCCATTCTCGCCTCACACTGCCCTTCTTCCATTCTCGCCTCACACTGCCTTTCTTCCATTCTCGCCTCACACTGCCTTTCTTCCATTCTCAGCTCACACTGCCCTTCTTCTATTCTCACCTCACACTGCCCTTCTTCCATTCTCGCCTCACACTGCCTTTCTTACATTCTCAGCTCACACTGCCCTTCTTCCATTCTCAGCTCACACTGCCCTTCTTCCATTCTCGCCTCACACTGCCTTTCTTCCAGTCTCGCCTCACACTGCCTTTCTTCTATTCTCGCCTCACACTGCCTTTCTTCCATTCTCGCCTATCACTGCCCTTCTTCCATTCTCGCCTCACACTGCCCTTCTTCCATTCTCGCCTCACACTGCCCTTCTTCCATTCTCGCCTCACACTGCCTTTCTTCCATTCTCGCCTCACACTGCCCTTCTTCCATTCTCGCCTCACACTGCCCTTCTTCTATTCTCACCTCACACTGCCCTTCTTCCATTCTCGCCTCACACTGCCCTTCTTCCATTCTCGCCTCACACTGTATTTCTTACATTCTCAGCTCACACTGCCCTTCTTCCATTCTCGCCTCACACTGCCCTTCTTGCATTCTCGCCTCACACTGCCCTTCTTCCATTCTCGCCTCACACTGCCTTTCTTCCATTCTCGCCTCACACTGTCTTTCTTACATTCTCAGCTCACACTGCCCTTCTTCCATTCTCGCCTCACACTGCCCTTCTTCCATTCTCGCCTCACACTGCCTTTCTTCCATTCTCGCCTCACACTGTCTTTCTTACATTCTCAGCTCACACTGCCCTTTCTTCTATTCTCACCTCACACTGCCCTTCTTCCATTATCGCCTCACACTGCCCTTCTTCCATTCTCGCCTCACACTGCCTTTCTTCCATTCTCGCCTCACACTGTCTTTCTTACATTTTCAGCTCACACTGCCCTTCTTCCATTCTCGCCTCACACTGCCTTTCTTCCATTCTCGCCTCACACTGTCTTTCTTACATTCTCAGCTCACACTGCCCTTCTTCCATTCTCGCCTCACACTGCCCTTCTTCCATTCTCGCCTCACACTGCCCTTCTTCCATTTTCGCCTCACACTGCCCTTCTTCCATTCTCGCCTCACACTGCCTTTCTTCAATTCTCGCCTCACACTGCCCTTCTTCCATTCTCGCCTCACACTGCCCTTCTTCCATTCTCACCTCACACTGCCCTTCTTCTATTCTCACCTCACTCTGCCCTTCTTCCATTCTCGCCTCACACTGCCCTTCTTCCATTCTCGCCTCACACTGTATTTCTTACATTCTCAGCTCACACTGCCCTTCTTCCATTCTCGCCTCACACTGCCCTTCTTCCATTCTCGCCTCACACTGCCTTTCTTCCATTCTCGCCTCACACTGTCTTTCTTACATTCTCAGCTCACACTGCCCTTCTTCTATTTTCACCTCACACTGCCCTTCTTCCATTCTCGCCTCACACTGCCCTTCTTCCATTCTCGCCTCACACTGCCTTTCTTCCATTCTCGCCTCACACTGTCTTTCTTACATTCTCAGCTCACACTGCCCTTCTTCCATTCTCGCCTCACACTGCCCTTCTTCCATTCTCGCCTCACACTGCCTTTCTTCCATTCTCGCCTCACACTGTCTTTCTTACATTCTCAGCTCACACTGCCCTTCTTCTATTTTCACCTCACACTGCCCTTCTTCCATTCTCGCCTCACACTGCCCTTCTTCCATTCTCGCCTCACACTGCCTTTCTTCCATTCTCGCCTCACACTGTCTTTCTTACATTCTCAGCTCACACTGCCCTTCTTCCATTCTCGCCTCACACTGCCCTTCTTCCATTCTCGCCTCACACTGCCTTTCTTCCATTCTCGCCTCACACTGTCTTTCTTCCATTTTCAGCTCACACTGCCCTTCTTCTATTCTCGCCTCACACTTATTTTCTTCCATTCTCGCCTCACACTGCCCTTCTTCCATTCTCGCCTCACACTGCCTTTCTTCCATTCTCGCCTCACACTGCCTTTCTTCCATTCTCACCTCACACTGCATTTCTTCCATTCTCACCTCACACTGCATTTCTTCCATTCTCACGACACTGCCTTTCTTCCATTCTTACCTCACACTGCCTTTCTTCCATTCTCACCTCACACTGCCTTTCTTCCATTCTCACTTCACACTGCATTTCTTCCATTCTCAGCTCACACTGCCCTTCTTTTATTCTCACCTCACACTGCCCTTCTTCCATTCTCGCCTCACAATTCCTTTCTTACATTCTCAGCTCACACTGCCCTTCTTCCATTCTCAGCTCACACTGCCCTTCTTCCATTCTCGCCTCACACTGCCTCTCTTCCAGTCTCGCCTCACACTGCCTTTCTTCCATTCTCGCCTCACACTGCCCTTCTTCCATTCTCGCCTCACACTGCCCTTCTTCCATTCTCGCCTCACACTGCCTTTCTTCCATTCTCGCCTCACACTGCCTTTCTTCCATTCTCGCCTCACACTGCCCTTCTTCCATTCTCGCCTCACACTGCCTTTCTTCCATTCTCGTCTCACACATTCTTTCTTACATTCTCAGCTCACACTGCCCTTCTTCCATTCTCGCGTCACACTGCCCTTCTTCCATTCTCGCCTCACACTGCCAACTTCATTTCTCGCCTCACACTGTCTTTCTTACATTCTCAGCTCACACTGCCCTTCTTCCATTCTCGCCTCACACTGTCTTTCTTACATTCTCAGCTCACACTGCCCTTCTTCTATTCTCACCTCACACTGCCTTTCTTCCATTCTCGCCTCACACTGTCTTTCTTACATTCTCAGCTCACACTGCCCTTCTTCTATTCTCACCTCACACTGCCCTTCTTCCATTCTCGCCTCACACTGCCTTTCTTCCAGTCTCGCCTCACACTGCCTTTCTTCTATTCTCGCCTCACACTGCCTTTCTTCCATTCTCGCCTCACACTGCCCTTCTTCCATTCTCGCCTCACACTGCCTTTCTTCCATTCTCGCCTCACACTGCCCTTCTTCCATTCTTGCCTCACACTGTCTTTCTTACATTCTCAACTCACACTGCCCTTCTTCTATTCTCACCTCACACTGCCTTTCTTCCATTCTCGCCTCACACTGCCCTTCTTCCATTCTCGCCTCACACTGCCTTTCTTCCATTCTCGCCTCACACTGCCCTTCTTCCATTCTCGCCTCACACTGCCTTTCTTTCATTCTCTCCTCACACTGTCTTTCTTACATTCTCAGCTCACACTGCCCTTCTTCTATTCTCACCTCACACTGCCCTTCTTCCATTCTCGCCTCACACTGCCCTTCTTCCATTCTCGCCTCACACTGCCTTTCTTCCATTCTCGCCTCACACTGTCTTTCTTACATTCTCAGCTCACACTGCCCTTCTTCCATTCTCGCCTCACACTGCCCTTCTTCCATTCTCGCCTCACACTGCCTTTCTTCCATTCTCGCCTCACACGGTCTTTCTTCCATTCTCAGCTCACACTGCCCTTCTTCTATTCTCGCCTCACACTGCCTTTCTTCCGTTCTCGCCTCACACTGCCCTTATTCCATTCTCGCCTCACACTGCTTTTCTTCCATTCTCGCCTCACACTGCCTTTCTTCCATTCTCAGCTCACACTTCCCTTCTTCCATTCTCACCTCACACTGCCCTTCTTCCATTCTCGCCTCACACTGCCTTTCTTACATTCTCAGCTCACACTGCCCTTCTTCCATTCTCGCCTCACACTGCCCTTCTTCCATTCTCGCCTCACACTGCCTTTCTTCCAGTCTCGCCTCACACTGCCTTTCTTCTATTCTCGCCTCACACTGCCTTTCTTCCATTCTCGCCTCACACTGCCCTTCTTCCATTCTCGCCTCACACTGCCCTTCTTCCATTCTCGCCTCACACTGCCCTTCTTCCATTCTCGCCTCACACTGCCTTTCTTCCATTCTCGCCTCACACTGCCCTTCTTTCATTCTCGCCTCACATTGCCCTTCTTCCATTCTCACCTCACACTGCCCTTCTTCTATTCTCACCTCACACTGCCCTTCTTCCATTCTCGCCTCACACTGCCTTTCTTCTATTCTCGCCTCACACTGCCCTTCTTCCATTATCTCATAACCATGATGACCAAGGTCCGTGTGGCTTAAATCTGTAATCTGTGGATAGCTAATCTGGATCACATCGAAACAGTTACAACCTTGGTAAGGTCCCTAGATATATGTATTTCAGTCACATTTAGGCCAAGTTAAGTAAACCAAAATGGTTGCATAGAAACATCGACTCAAATTATTAGTTCTTCTTCACTGCCCGCTAAATCACAACAACAATAAGTCATAGCATTCGTACTTTCATGGCTTGAGTTATACGCTATTCTACGGAAATTCCCTGTCTGTAGCATAACACCAGGCACGCCGAGAGAGGGGGGGGCAGGGGGTCATTACCAGGGGGCCCGCATCTGTAAGGGGGCCCGGCCGCCACGACCAAGTCGATTTTTTCACGACTCATTGATTATTAAGGGGCCCGCAAAGATGTCCTGCCCTGGGGCCCTTTTTGGCTCTCGGCGCCCCTAGTGGGCAACAAAGATTTACATTATTATATACATTATATATATATATATATATATATATATATATATATATCATCAATTCCAGGTCGGTTGATTCTTAATTAATAACTAATAAACATCACGTAAAATAAATACTATACAAATCAAGTTAATTTTACTTCTCGGTTTATTTTTATTTTCGGCAATATGCAGATCCAGAGAGTTAATTATCACTGTGGGGTTGCGCACATCGACTGACAGCATTCTCTTGAGTCAAACTTATTATTGCCTTCTATGCAACTCCTCGTATAAACGCAACTGTTGGAACCTTCATCGTAATAATATCTATATCTTCCATTCAAGCATGTCGAATGTAGATTAGGCGTCTCTAGGCAGTGGCGGCCTCCTAGAATAAACAACGATCATATGTACACAGTGGCGCAACCAGCAAAAAATGCTATGGTGGAGGGGGGGTGGCTCACATTATGAAAAAAGACAAGTCTTTTTTGTAAACTTTTATAACATTAATTATGTATTGATGATTTGGCCTGGGGGGGGGGCGGGCTCAAGCCCCCCCCCCTGCACCCCCCTAGTTGCGCCACTGTATGTACATGTATTAATTAAGCGGCCGTTACATCAATGCTTGTAACTTTACTTACGTGTTTTTTTTTATTATCGACAACCGAAAATTTTATTCGGATGCTTTAGTGAAGGACTCGTATTCAATAAAAATATATTCATGCATGCACTAATTTTAGGAGAAAATATTTGGAACTCTTATTAAAATGTTCCCCTGCAAAACCTTTGCATAGAGTTATATCCCCTTTAGGCTTGATCGGTAGGCTAGGTTATTTTTATTTTTGGTTTCGGGCAGATCCGATTTTTTCGTGATTGTATTTTAAACTGGAGTACTGTTTTATTTATTAACAAAAAAATTCGCTATTATTTTATTAGATTAAAATTAAAATTATCTAATTTTGAAGCAGCTTGCCTTGGGAGGAGGTCATTCCCACAATCAACCTACTCTACGGTGACGGCGCCCTTTTGTAAAAAAAAAAAATTCTTAATCAGTGTTAGATATTTGACAATTTTTATACACATATCCAGTGCTCGGAAAACCCAGTGCCGGGGATGAAAACAAATTTCTGCAGAGACGGGGATAAATGTATATAGTTTCATCCCCGGCTGGGATATATTAGCTAAAGCAGAGCCGGGGATGACAGTTCTCAGCGCCGGGGATATCCCCGGTATCCCCGGCGGTAAATCGAGCCCTGCACATATCCCTCGCTAATTAAAGATACCATTTAATTCACATTACGTTTATACATCATAGATAGCCACATGAAAGAGAACTATCTCAGCATGATGTAATGTCTTAATCTGTTGAACCGTTTCTGCAGTGTTTTAAACCTTAAAAGGTGGTCCTATCACCCGTGGGGTGCTGTTGGCAATGTCAAACGCATTTGATCTGTGGAGTTATTTGCAAGCGTCATTGCGGGGGAAAATTTAATTAGGAGAGGAGTTCTAAACGGGAACTAACGCTTTAAATTTTTTTATTGGGGGGGAGAGGGGATAGTGAAAAGGGGGCGCGTGAGTATTTTCGACCCCCTTATATCTGCCTATATTTATGTCCGTTTTTTTGCCCTGACTGTTTGTATTTTTGACACCCTTATATCTGCCTATATTTATGTCCGTTTTTTTGCCCTGACTGTTTGTATTTTTGACACCCTTATATCTGCCTATATTTATGTCCGTTTTTTTGCCCTGACTGTTTGTATTTTTGACACCCTTATATCTGCCTATATTTATGTCCGTTTTTTTGCCCTGACTGTTTGTATTTTTGACACCCTTATATCTGCCTATATTTATGTCCGTTTTTTTGCCCTGACTGTTTGTATTTTTGACACCCTTATATCTGCCTATATTTATGTCCGTTTTTTTGCCCTGACTGTTTGTATTTTTGACACCCTTATATCTGCCTATATTTATGTCCGTTTTTTTGCCCTGACTGTTTGTATTTTTGACACCCTTATATCTGCCTATATTTATGTCCGTTTTTTTGCCCTGACTGTTTGTATTTTTGACACCCTTATATCTGCCTATATTTATGTCCGTTTTTTCGTACTGAAAGTTTGTATTTTTGACACCCTTATATCTGCCTATATTTATGTCCGTTTTTTCGTACTGAAAGTTTGTATTTTTGACACCCTTATATCTGCCTATATTTATGTCCGTTTTTTCGTACTGAAAGTTTGTATTTTCGACCCCTTTATATCTGCCTATATTTATGTACGTTTTTTCGTACTGAAAGTTTGTATTTTCGACCCCTTTATATCTGCCTATATTTATGTCCGTTTTTTCGTACTGAGAGTTTGTATTTTCGACCCCTTTATATCTGCATATATTTATATCCGTTTTTTACCCTGACTGTTTGTATTTTCGACCCCTTTAAATCTGCGTATATTTATGTCCGTTTTTATTTTCACTGACAGTTTTTATTTTAACCCCCTACATCTGAGTCAATTTTTGTCCGTATTTTATTATACACTTATCGTTCAGCTTGCTCTTACTCTAGGCGACGTTTTGCTTAGTCTGATTTCCAATTGCCTTACCTTATTTCAACATTACTGATAAGTTTTATTATAAGCTTTCACTGGTACGCTAAATATTCCGATATTTTATGGAGAAATGATGTATTGTCTTAACTTTATACTAATGACAAAAAAAAATATTTACTTCTGTTTGCTTGACCAAAACTCTTTTCCATGACAGTACCAATTACTAACAGAACCAAAAGCGGTTTCGCCATAGATGAAATCATAGTTTGAAGTTAACTTTTGAATGTACTTTTTCCTATCAACAAATACAATATGTTATTGATGAGAACAAACAGAAAACCGTTATCTATGTTCACACAAAAAAAACCAAGAACAGAATCAGCTATCTCTGGATAATGCATTAAAATATATAAAAGCCTTTTCAACGCAAATTAATTCGAGTGGTGGTGACTTTGTTGCACTATGGACATGAGTCTGATCGTTTACAACAGTGATCCACCAAAGCCCGGGGCCGCTAACCGGGGAACGAAACCTTCTGGGCCGCCCAAGAAACATCAGATTATTTCCTTTTCATTTACTCAGGTTACACGGGTTTGTGGTGGTGGAGGTGTTGGATGACGGACATAAATTTAATCAACTTGAAAAAAATAATAGCCCACGCTGTCTATTGTTTAGTTAATAAGCTAAAGAGATACCGATTATTTATTCTCCCCCTCTCCCCCTCTCCCGTTTCAATGAGATGCCCGTTTCAAGTCGTATGCGAGTCCCGCAAGTCAACACTAAATTCGTGCGCTTAAAAAAAAAAAAATCATCGGTTCTGTGGAGTTAGTAAACGACTTGAATTTAGCCCTCTTTCCAGGTATAAGAAATTGATGTAATAAATCTCTCTATGTTTATATACCCTCACCCCCCCACCCCTCCATGAAATCATTAAATTACCCCTGAACCACTTGGTCACCCCTACCCTCTTGTATCGCTCAACAATTACTTTCTAACAATGACCAGGTCGGAAACAGTAGGGAATTCATTGAAAGGTCAAAGTTTCCCAGATTTCTCTGTAATTTAGTGGAATGTTTCAACATTTTTTTCTAATTGATAAATTCTAAGCTAAATCCGGTTTTTAAAGCCCAAAAACCCAGTTGTCGAATGCTTCGAATTTCGTCAAAAAGTCGATTTTTTCGCCGCCGGTTTTCAAAAACCGTCAATCTCTAGCCGCGGTGAAAATATCAAACGCTGACAGGTCCGTGGCGAGAAAAAGGTCGGGGGACCACCGGTTTACACATTCAAACCACATTGAGTCCAGCCACGTCGCACTTGTTGCCTAGTTCAAAGAAATCAATACGAATTTGTATTATAGGATTCCAGAACTAAACATCTCATCATTGCAGGTTCTCTTTTAACTCTACAGGATAAACCAAAAAAAAAAAAAATAACGTTATTCCACAAAATGGGTTACATTATAAAAATCTGCAGGTACACAAAGAAAGTTGACTAATTCTTTATGTTTATATACAAAACCCATTGAGCAATAACGGAAAAAAAAGGTAAAAACATAGATACTTACTACAAAAAAAGATCGGTTAACAATCGATTATTCAATAGTTTTCGGATGGTTGGCTCTTGAGCATTCAATTGAATGACTTGATATTTAAAATGGTTGTGTTTAATCTGTTGCTTTTAATACTCTTGCTCTACAGCGCTACCGTGTTGGATATTTTCTCCCAAAGTTATGCATACTTTATACATCCCTCGACAAACTTTGAATAACCCTTTAATCCACTTAACGTCTATAAATTACAGATGGCCATTTATTTATAATCTTCTTTACATCCTTAAAAAAAACAATTACACCAAGAATAAACGTAAAACTTGGCTTATTACGTGCGACGTGTTGTTGGCCAGTGAGGAACGCGTTTAATTTGTCCGCGTTCGTTGTGGGGGAAATTTCCGTTATCATATGCGTGCGTTAAGCCAGGTAATGCTTGTTTACATTTGAAGGTAGGGGTGGAAAGGGGATGGTGGGAATTTTTTTTCCATAAGGGGGGGGGGGCTCAGCAGCCCCGTAGCCAAGGGGTGGGGGGTACTAGGGGGGCCGAGCCCCCCCCCCCTAGGTGTGGAGTGCCCCCCTCTCCACTAGGTGTGGAGTGCCCCCCCCCCCGCTTAAAAAGAAGAAAAAGAGGAAAAATAAAGAAAAATGAACTAAAATGAGAAAGTACCCCCTTGCTGGGTATTGGTGCTCCCCCCTGCTTACTTTGACCTGGCTACGGGCCTGGGGCTCAGTAGTTGAAAAACAAAACTTTATAACCATTGATTTTGATTGTAGAAATATGTTGAATACAGCAATGCAGCAGTTATTGTTTGACGACACGTGTGGTTACCAGAGGTCCGCATTTTTGCACGGACGGTTTGTATTTTCGACCCCACCCCCTCCCATATCTGCGTCAATTTATGCCGGTGTTTTACACTTATCTTCCAGCTTGCTCTCTTACTTTAGGTGAGTATTACTTTGCCTGATTTCCAAATGTCTTAACTTATTTCAAAATCACTGACGAGTTTTATTAAAAAATCTTTCGGTTATCTTTGGATTTATGCACAAAAAATACGTAAAGGCCTGTTCAAATCATACACAGCTTGAGTGGTGTGGACTTTGTAGCATTATGATTCTGAGCCTGATCGTTTACAAGTTCAAATCCTATTTTTTAGTCCAGCCTACATGTGTATCCCATGTTGCCTAATTGGCTATTGCACTCTCAGCTATGAAACATTGGTTTACAGGATTCAAGAGCTCAACATCTCATCTTATAACTAACTCTACAGGATAAATTAAAAAAAAAAGTTATTTCCACTTTATGTGTTGTATTAAAAATTTGCATGTACACAAATAAAATTGTATGCTTAAATATTATTCAGCCTATTTATTTTCATTGTAAACAATGGCAACTACATTTTAAAATTAACATTGGATAAAATTTCATTGGTGTTGATATAAATAAAGCAATCATTTTTTCATGGGCCTATAAAACATTTGTAGCAATAAGGAATAAAAAGGCATAAAAATAAACGCTTACTAAAAAAAATATTAGTTAACAATACTGTATTCAATATTTTCAAATAATTGGCTCTTGAACATTCAATTGAAGGACTAGGTTTTGAAAATGACTGTGTTCAACATGTTGCTTACAATAGGCCTACTCTTGCTCTACAGCGCTACCAGTGATGATATATGATTTTTTTAAAGTACTCTTGCTAGTCATTACTTACATAGAAAAAAATATATTGAAAATTGTTATATGCATAACATTGGCCCATGTAGGCTACACATTGGTTGAGTTCACACGGCTAAAGTTCTTAGTGGCGACTGTCCGCCCCCTCTATATCTTTATTTTATCTGCGTAAGAATAGGTATTACTTTTTTTTTTGGGGTGTGAAAGTTATAAGATCGTGGTTTTCAAACTTAGGCAAATCGTGACCCACCTGGAAACCTGTTCATTAAAGAGGTTTAAAGAAAGGAACCCTAAAATTAATCTATGTAGGCCTAGCCTATATTTAAGATAAAGTCGTCTTCATGGGCGTATTAATTGGGGGGAGGGGGGCAAGGGGGGGAGGGTATTTGCCCCCCTTACATTTTAAAAAAAATGTCATAAAGTTGTTATTTGCCCCCCCCTGGAAAATTTTTGCCCCCCCCCCCCCCGGAAACATTCCTAGCGACGCCCATGGTCGTCTTTACAATTCTTTGGCAACCCACACTGTGAGAACCACTGTTTTAAACTTACACGTAGTTACTAGTTATGTTTAACGGTGAACCCAGGCCCGTAGCCAGGTCAAAGTAAGCAGGGGAGGCACCAATACCCAGCAAGGGGGTACCTTCTCAGTTTAGTTACTTTTTCTTTATTTTTTCCTCTTTTTCTTCTTTTTAAGCGGGGGGGGGGAGCACTCCCCCCCCCTTACTACGGGGCTGGGTGAACCTATTCCCCGATACACCGCACAAATTAACTGACCTCCATAATATAGTATGGATGGATGTCACAACAGAACGACAACATCAATATAGCTTTAATACTGTATGAGTACTTTAGCAAGATGATCATTAAAAAAAATTAATACTGCGTACATCCATAATTACAGGTATTATTAGTTAGGATTTAGACCATTGGGACTAAAGAGTTGTGCAACTCAGCAAAAATAAGCAATTTATGTTTAAGAACCATTGCTCTATCTAAAAAAAAATAAAAACACCGGGTGAAATCAACATCGGGGTCACACCAAAAAAAAAATATTCTAAATTTCATAACAGAAAAAAAAACTCGGTGTAGTGACAGTTTATAACCGATCATAGTCAGAAACATCACCAGTGGCACATGGTGCCACCACCTGCAGCTTATGTAAATAACACAGTTCGAAGCTGCTCGAATCATTCTGGAGTTATTTGCAAACGCTCTAAAAAAAAAAGAGGACGCATGTAGTCACGTGTTGTTTTTTTTTTAAAGTTGGAGACGTCGTTTTACAAACTCATTTTAATGAAAAATTATATATTTCTTTCTGAAACACAGTCAGTAATACTATCATTTTTATAGCTAATGTATCTTAAAGTACATTCTCTAATGTTTAGTACAGGTAAATTCGAGATATGCAGAGGCGTACCTAGGGTGGGGGTCCAAATTCGAAAGCACCCCAGGGTTCCATCTTTATTTTTTTTTCTACATTAAATATTACGTACATTATCTCATGTCATGGTGTCAAATGTCAAAATGCAACGGTCCCCAAAGAGGCCAAGCTCCCCCGTCACCCCCAAATCCCTAGGTTCGGCACTGAAGATACGTACCATTGCTCATAGTGGAAGTCTTTTGGGGGGGGGGGGGGTGACACCAGGGCCTACGGACTTTTCCAGGGCCTACGAAAGCCAGAACATAAAGTAAAAACAAGTTCAGAATGCCAATAAAATGTAATAATGTTTGTATTTAAGTAACTATATATATATATATATATATATATATATATATATATATATATATAACCGTGTGAGATGAGCACCTGAGCAAGTCAAGCTGCAGTGCTGTAGATCTGTAAACTACAGTATATTAACTTTCGGCTCTTTGTCCTAGCAAAGTCACGTATGACGTCCTCAAAGTTTATTTAAATTTTAAATCGCAAAGAAGTGCGGTTGCATTCTTGAAAAATATTTAAAATGAAGTCGGGGAGGGCCTACGAGTTCGAAAGTGCCTAGGGCCTGCGATGACCTTAAAACGGCCCTGGGTGACACACTACATTTTCCGTGAAATTTAATTTGTTTTGAAATTTTTATAAGTAAACTGGAAAAAAAAAGAACACATAAAACCTGGCTCAAATATGACACATCCATTTAGAGCTTTTTTTTTAAATTTGAAAATAAGAAGAAATTAATAACTTAGAATAAAGGCTAATTAAAAGATTAATATGTTTTTCGGAATGCAAGTTAAAGACATAATTAAAGTAAACGCATTTCAATCACTCTTTGGAAATCTTAGGTACAAGAATTAGTCAGTAGCAAATGACAGAATAGTTACAGATTTACATGATTCACCAATTAAGTAACAATTATTCTTCAAATATGATGGTACTTTAAGAATTAAACGATTCTTTATTATTTTTTTTCATAACATTTCAGCGAATGCGTGTTACCGTTTCGCTGAGTAAACACGGACTTCCGCTTATAACAAACCAAGAAAATCATGTACGTTTTGCTGCACTGAATTAGCAGCTATTAATTATAAAGGTAAATATGCTTAGACAATAAAGTGACAGACTGCACATTATATTTTACTGGCAGAAATTAATATAATGATATCATTGATTTATGATTGATATTTCCTAATGAGACAAACATTCACTGATCCAAAACTAAGGATTATACTGGAATTAAAACTTCTATTTGATAAATGCAGTTGGTTGAAACGATTTTTTTCAATAGAGCTTGTTAGAATAGATGGCGCTGTATATCATTTAATCTCATTTCCGGCATGTGATTTTGACGAGAATCACATGGGAGTCACTTCCGGCGTACAAGAGTTTTCTAGCAATAGTGATTGTATAGAGGAGAAGGCAACATTTTAAACAGTTTATTTCATAAAATGGTCTCTTTTTTAGGTAAGAATACGTTTTATTTTCTATAACTAGAAACACAATAACTAAATTAATGTATAGTTTTCTAAAATTGTCTTGAAAATTCCTAAATATCAAAATAAATGCATGGTGTAACATAACATGGTCATGGCAAGTTTGTTTGTAATGTGTGATTGTAAAAAAAGAAATTTCACGAAATGGCCCATTATTCAAACAAAAATATAATTATAATAGTTTTTTTTTAAAGTGACATGCCACAGTGATAAGTTCTGACATTAATACAAGTTAAATTAGCTTAATTATTTATCCGTCATGTTCGCCATGACACTATGACTCAGTATAGGGCTGTATTTTCGGTCAAGCCAAGGCTAAGAACGTGAACGTCGTTTCATGTGGTTATAACTTAAATGTCATGATATTTATAAAAAAAAGCTATGATATAGTAGTTTAAATTAGCTAAATTGTTGTTGCAACATTTAATAATGCAGTCATCATAACTTATAAGGTCATTTAGTAAATAGTAATAAAGACCATAAGGCTGAGCACTAAGTCTAAGTGTTAAAGCAAGGCTTAACTTAAACCTAAGCATAAATAATAAAAGCTGTGAAAATTATTTTTTTTATCAATAGTTAAACTTTTTTGTTAGAAAAATGTATTTATTATTATAAATAAATGATAATTTTATTGCTGAGAAAAAGCTTTTTTTTGCTACATGGAGAAAAAAGATAATTATTTTTACAATGCATTAAGAAAAAAATAAAATTGGTACAAATACTCTTTATTTGATCAATGAAAAATTTTTTTCTATTTTACTTAGGCATCTTATGAACACAAACTAATGCCTTGACTGAAGTGTGCAAAATCTGAACATGCAGAGTGTATAAGGAAGCCTGCAGTGGAACCCCCAAGGCCAGAGAAAAATCGACCGCCCAAAGACCACTTGGAGAAGGTCTTGCGAGCAGGAGATGAAAAGTTGCAAACAGACATGCAGGGAATTGAAAAAGGCCCCCCCAAAACAGAGTGCTCTAGAGAGTGGTTGCAGAGGTCCTTTGCTTCGCAAGAAGTTCAAGTAAGTCAAGATTGTATAAATGGGGATGGGTGGTCGAGTGGTGTAGAATGCTTGACTGTTGACCAGAGGGTCCTGGGTTCGAATCTCTTTGGATTTTCAGGTGAAAGTCCCCAAGTCCACCTAGCTTTATATTGGTACCTGACTTTAAGTTGGGGGAGTAAATGCGGCTGGGCATTGTGCTAACCACACAATCCCTTTATATGCCAAGGTTACTGAAACACTTCATTTGCCCCAATGAGCCCTTAGGGGCTTAAGGGAACTTCAAGATTGTATAAAGCTGATTTAGTTGACATGTCATAGGGATTTGCTCAGTGTGTTGGAACTAGAAGGGATCTAACTTGTGTTTGTCATTAATTATGTACCAGTACATGAAATTTAACTAATTATGCATTGTAATAAAATTTGTTAGAAACAGAAAATTACATTGGTCTCTGTATACAGATAAATAATTTAATTTAAAATAATATTAGCTAAATTAAAAGCAATAGAACCATATTTACAGGCAATTTGTTTTTGCTTGGATTCCCAATAGTCAGAATTATAGATCAGTAATGGCTTTGAGCTATGGCGTTAATTATAAACCTTTAGTATAAAATCATAAATGTGCTGATAATTACTAAAACTAATTCACGTTGATTACATTCTTTTTTCTAGACATACTTTGTTACTGGTGCAAAGCTCAAAAGCTTCATTTCTGCCAAATGACTATGGTATCAGGAAGGATCAACCTTTACGATTCAATGTCTTTTTTTTTGGTAAATGATTTGTATAAAAATATTTATTGAATACAGTGTTGAATATTTTACGAATATTCTTTGTAATCTAAAGCACCAGTAAAAACCATAAAATTTAATGACCAATGATTAGTCACAAATTAGTGTGATTTATTTTAAAACAAATGAAATATAAAGTTATTCAATTAATTATAATGTTAACACATTTTTATTGTTAAAATTAAAGATAAAATCCAGCATGTTCATTCTGTTTAGGAGTTGGGCAGGTGTTAGTACAGTGTAGAGCAAAGCAGAGGCGCAACTAGACCAAACTTTCAGGGGGGGGGGGGAATCTCTTGTATTAAAAAATCACATTTTTTATATATTTTATTTTAAACAAATTTTGGTCTAATCTTTTAGTTTTTTTTTTCGGAGGGGGCTAATGCCCCCAATGCCGCCCCCTAGTTGCGCCACTGGAGCAAAGTTCACCCAGCTTTATGTAAGCATCTGACATATTTTGTGGAAGCAAAGCCATCAGGGCATTGTAATAACAAGACTGAAACTGATGAAATGAGCCCGTGTTCTTTTTTTTTTTTTACATTGATTTTTTTTATACAACTTTTTTTTCTCTTTCTAGATAAGTCATCATTTTGTCTTCCTGGTATGAATTTTAAAGAAAGTTTCAAAAGTCCAAGAATTCCATTCATTTGCTGTTATGTCCATCAAAGATTGAGATTTTCTTAATGGATTTATTAAGAATTGATTATGTGTAGTATGTTAACAAGATAATTGCTAATAAATATTAATAGCTGTAATATGTGAAGTGTTTTTTTTTTACTGTTGTGACTGAATTTGTATTATTTATTAGACACACAGTGTTTTACAGTTATGTTTACACAAATAAAACATTAGCAATTGCACACATCAAACTTATTCATCAAGTGCACAATAAGAGACAATTCTTTTACTGTATTGTTAAAGCTTTATTTATATTAATTAATATTTACTGAATGTAATGCTAATTCAACTTTATGATCAGGCAGGATGTCTATCCTATACTTGTGAAATGCTGTCATTTGGCTGGCTTTGCACATTTCAATCAACGCTTTAAGACTGAGAGTTGTGGCTATACTTCAACTTTTGAAGACCTATTAAATAAAAAAAATTGAGGCACCTAAAGATGGGTGCATTAAAACAGGCATCACTTTTAAATTACTCAGTAAATTACTGGAAAAAAATTATCATTTAAGCCATATAATATAAAATACATATACTATAAATAATTATGTAAAAATAATAAAATCAAATTAATAATATGTGCTATACAATAGATTCTATAGTGATTTTTACCTCAATCAGAAAGTATTTACTGTCACAAACAGTTGTCACAGCTTTGGGATTTGGTAACTTTGTCTTAACCATTCTTTGAACTAAAAAATAAAACAGATATTTGCAACATAACACAATATACAAATAAATAAAAATTTCAAAAGTTGAGATAATTATTTTCTTAGCTTTAGCCCCTTCCATATCTATCATTTAGTTAGAATGTTAGACTAATATTACAATACTATCAATTATTATTCATATATGAAGTGGCTCAAAAATGTTACTTCATACCTTGATCAGACTAATCCATGTTTAAAATCTCATTACTGTTAGTCTCTGGCGCGATGACTCAGTCAAAGGCTGGACTCAAAAGACTTATTTCAATCATTTGCATCTATCTGCTTGGACGGCTTGCTATCAATCGGCATGAATCATTGATGAATGTATTGCCAATGGAATAGTATGACTATGTTTTGTTCTTTCGCCTTGGCTAGAAATCAATCTTCAACAAACCTACTATTGGTTAATGTTTGCTACATATATATGGGTGTTTTATTACACTGTATTGTGTCTTTTCCGACTAAATGTGGCTCAAAAATGTTACTTCATACCTTGATCAGACTAATCCATGTTTAAAATCTCATTACTGTTAGTCTCTGGCGCGATGACTCAGTCAAAGGCTGGACTCAAAAGACTTATTTCAATCATTTGCATCTATCTGCTTGGACGGCTTGCTATCAATCGGCATGAATCATTGATGAATGTATTGCCAATGGAATAGTATGACTATGTTTTGTTCTTTCGCCTTGGCTAGAAATCAATCTTCAACAAACCTACTATTGGTTAATGTTTGCTACATATATATGGGTGTTTTATTACACTGTATTGTGTCTTTTCCGACTAAATGTGGCTCAAAAATGTTACTTCATACCTTGATCAGACTAATCCATGTTTAAAATCTCATTACTGTTAGTCTCTGGCGCGATGACTCAGTCAAAGGCTGGACTCAAAAGACTTATTTCAATCATTTGCATCTATCTGCTTGGACGGCTTGCTATCAATCGGCATGAATCATTGATGAATGTATTGCCAATGGAATAGTATGACTATGTTTTGTTCTTTCGCCTTGGCTAGAAATCAATCTTCAACAAACCTACTATTGGTTAATGTTTGCTACATATATATGGGTGTTTTATTACACTGTATTGTGTCTTTTCCGACTAAATGTCAGTAGAGTACACGTCTCTTAGTATGTATCCATGTTACTATCACGGTATGTTATACTCATTGTTCCGATCTTGTTGATTTTGTTTCGGAGACGAAAATCGTTTCATACCATCAATATTAAACAGTTAAGCTACCAGATATACATGTCCTACAGGAGCAATGTGCCTTTTTCACTAGAAAAAGCAAATTTCTGTAATAAAACAACGATCAAATGTCATCCAACTCTATATAAGTTATTGAGAAAAAATGTTTGTTTGTACGCCGATGTGTGCGCATCGAGTTGCGCAGTCATGCGCAGTCTAAACAAATCTATTTTTAGTAATCTTTTGTTTTTCTAACAAGGCTAATACATCCATCATGACTAGTTGCAAGCATTAGTGTAGCTATTATTGATTTTTAAGTCATTATTATAAGGGGTTCTTTGGATCTCAGTTTTAGTACAATACAGTTAGTCATGACTCTGGTAGTTATTATAGATATTTGTAATTAAGGCAAAATCAATTTAAGTTACATAGGGAAAAAAAAAATTTTCTATTTTTTTTTCTGATAAATTTGTGTCAATGAAAAACGTTTTCTTTATGAGAACATTTTTTACAATTCCTACTGGAAACTTTAAGACATGAGAGCTGTGATGCTTTTAGAAGATAAAAAAACAGGTTTAAGCTTTGTGGGATAGATGTCTATAAGCATAGTGGTCATATTTAGCTATGTGGGATTAATGCCTATTAGCCTGGTGGCTATTTGAATCTATTTGGGATTTATGTGGCTATTCATCTGGCAACCCTAAAAAGAGTCCTTTACAAAATCTGTTCAAGTAGACATTTTATCTATCTTTAAGGAATAAAAGAGATAAGTTCTATGGGTTTCCATATTTAATGAAATATTTGGAAAGGTTCAGCTTAAAAATGTATGCTCCAATATTTGTATTTATTTGCATCATACGTGTTTTATTAAAGTTGATGTATTTATTTGCATCATACGTGTTTTATTAAAGTTGATGTATTTATTTGCATCATACATGTTTTATTAAAGTTGATGTATTTATTTGCATCATACATGTTTTATTAAAGTTGATGTATTTACTTGCATCAAATGTGTTTTATTAAAGTTGATGTATTTATTTGCATCATACATGTTTTATTAAAGTTGATGTATTTATTTGCATCATACTTGTTTTATTAAAGTTGATGTATTTATTTGCATCATACTTGTTTTATTAAAGTTGATGTATTTATTTGCATCATACTTGTTTTATTAAAGTTGATGTATTTATTTGCATCATACTTGTTTTATTAAAGTTGATGTATTTATTTGCATCATACTTGTTTTATTAAAGTTGATGTATTTATTTGCATCATACTTGTTTTATTAAAGTTGATGTATTTATTTGCATCATACTTGCTTTATTAAAGTTGATGTATTTATTTGCATCATACATGTTTTATTAAAGTTGATGTATTTATTTGCATCATACATGTTTTATTAAAGTTGATGTATTTACTTGCATCAAATGTGTTTTATTAAAGTTGATGTATTTATTTGCATCATACATGTTTTATTAAAGTTGATGTATTTATTTGCATCATACTTGTTTTATTAAAGTTGATGTATTTATTTGCATCATACTTGTTTTATTAAAGTTGATGTATTTATTTGCATCATACTTGTTTTATTAAAGTTGATGTATTTATTTGCATCATACTTGTTTTATTAAAGTTGATGTATTTATTTGCATCATACTTGTTTTATTAAAGTTGATGTATTTATTTGCATCATACTTGCTTTATTAAAGTTGATGTATTTATTTGCATCAAACTTGTTTTATTAAAGTTGATGTATTTTTTAAAATTCATGTAAAAGTCGAGTATGTTTTGATAAATTTATGAAGAAACTAAATTTGTATTCATAGCACTTCATATATTTTAATCTCAGAAAGATATGAACTATAGTGAAGAGAACAGTGATCATTGCATACATTTTTGTGAATTTCCCTTGATTCCAAATGGCTCTTATGGGAAGATGAAGTGTGTGGTTAGCAAAATGCCCAGCCGCCTTTACTTCCACTAACCATTTAAAGCTGGGTGGACTTGGAGACTTTCACCAGGACTAGCACTCTTACACATCATGACCGCCTGTCCTTTTATACATTTTGGTGTTTTATTTTTTTTATGTAACTTTATACTGGCACTTATCACAATCACATTTGGTCACACTTAAATAACAGAAACAATCATGTTAAGCCTAAATGACAAATAAAAAGTTGATTTAAAAAAATATATTTTGCCAAAAAGAAATTGTATATTACTGATTAATTAATTTTTATTAGAAAATAAATTAATTACTGTTTTACCCCATGCATAATTTGCAACTAGACTTTGGTACCCAGAACCTAATACTGGGGGTAAGAAATCTGTTACTTATGATGTATCACAGGTTATATAATTATATTCCCCAATCCTCATTTTTATATATTGATTTCTCTGTGGAATTATATGTGCTACCATTAATAGACAGAAAACATGTGATTTTTAATGTCTGCAGTTCTAAAGAAAAAGAGCATCTTATACATAGTTAATTATGATAGCATTTACTAACATGGATATTACATTACTACATCCATTTTTTTTCAGTATGTTTAGAGTCCAGCATTCAAATTTGATAATGTGGAAAACATCTATTGTGGAGGATTTTACTCTTCTCATCTACTATCTAGCGAGGAATTTCATGTTTCACACAGAGGCCACCGCTGAACGATGACTTTGAACGATTTGGTTCGTTATTATTGGTTGATTCATCTTTACAATATAGAGAATTATGTTATGATTATTGGTATTTTTCTACCAATGCTTTAGGTTTTGTTTTGCAACTTTATATCTGACCGTAATGATAATTAATAATATTGTTTTGATAAAGCTTCAGATATTTATACCACTATTACAGGATATGCTGAGATATTTGTGAGATCAATAGACAGAAGCTGATGTAATGGAAAACAGCTTTATCAATGTCCTTGGGATCTAAGAAGTCCTGAGCGAAGAAAGGTATTTTCTCAGAAATTATCCAAAAATATACATTTGGGGAATTTTTTTTTGAAAAAAACTAAATATTGTAAGATAATTTGATTTTTATTTTAAACAAGATAAAACTGCATTAGTTACCATCATAGTAAAAGTGTTTGTTTTCAATAGTTTTTCTTCTAATCAAATTTATTTAGTCATTTAAATACAAATATCCAAATGAGAATACAAATAAACAACTACACATTCTAACAGAGTCTAATCAGAATGAATGCTCTTGAGTTTTCTCTTGATCATTCAAAAGGTTTACATAAGAGATTCATTAATTATTTAATTAGTCATGTTTTGAAAACCCGCAAGCTAACAGTTTGAGACAAGTTTCCAAAAATTGATTCCAGTACACACATTTATGATGATGTCTTGAAGATGATATAATTCTTTAGGTATTTCTGAACGGAGTGATGACAATATCTTGATGTGTGAGCTCATTAACCTCATTCTAGGACTCAATACACCTTAGTAAAACATGCACATATTTTCAAAAAATTTGAAGATAAACTTCTTTTTGTCCTGAAAATGGACCAAACCTGATCTGGTCAGTCTCATTTTACAAAAAAAAAAGCTTGAAAAAAATCACTCTAGATATAACATAACACCAGCTATTATTTGTAATTGATCAAAGAACTTAGTTTTATCATGCACGCTTTTCAAGACAGAATCTTTAAAATGTAGCTTTTTTATAAACATAGTCATAATGTGTTTCCAGACATTTATTATGTACAGCAAGGTCAGCTTAGCATTGTGCTAGCCAAACAATCCCATAGACTACAGGACAGCTATAGAAACAGGTTAACATTCTTTCAAACACTATTTATCTGCACTTTATACATTCACAAAATTCGCAACAGTCGTATAACATTGACTTTTAAAAATGAATGTTTTAAGTACTCTTTATGCATACATTAACTGTACTCATACAGCAGAATATTTTTAGGGATGGCTTAAATTCTCAAGATGATTTTCAAAATTTTTAGGGATGGCTTACATTCTCAAAATGATTCTCAAAATTTTTAGGAATGGCTTAAATTCTCAAGATGATTCTCAAAATTTTCTATTAACTTGTCCATTTCAACATTTTTTTTTTTTCAAAGTTGTAATGTAATTTTTTTTTTTAGGCTAATACTATTGATTTATTGTTTTAATATTTAACCTTATTACATAATTGGGTGGGACGGGTGGCCGAGTGGTGTAGATACTCGACTGTCAACCTGAGAGTTATGGGTTCGATCCTCTGTGAGAGCCATGGAATTTTTCGAGGTTAAATTTGGTGCAAAGTCGTCCACCCAGCTTTAAATGGGTACCTGACTTTAAGTTGGGGAAGTAAAGGTGGCTGGGCGTTGTGCTGACCACACAATCCCTTCATATGCTGAGGTTATGGAAACAGGTCAATTCTACACTTCATCTGCCCTGATGGCCCGCTAGGGTTTAGAAGGGAAACTTTACTTTTACTTTACTTATTACATAATTAGAATTTACCATCTAACTATTAAAACAAAAAAATTATACAAATCTATACAGTAAATCTGCTTTTTTTATCCCTCTTCATAATCACCTTATGCTTGTTTGTTTGAATTGAATAAAAGTCATGTGATCTCTTGTATGCAGTAGATATTGTCACTCGTTATTCTTACTGCACTCTACGCATTTAAATAAAAAGTTTAAATCAGCAAACATCTGTGATGGCACTAAAGACATCACTGCCCGCATTTCATTATTTCATTTTTATGACATCACTATTTATTATGATAAGCCATATCTATGTTTACATTTCTCACCAGTCACCAGTACTTTGACCCAGTACTAGTGTGGCACAAATGACCTTACCACACTGATAACCTGGTTGTGCTACAAAAAAATTAAGAAAAAAAATGTGGACAGCATAATACGCTAATGAGTTTCTAAATTGTCTCCCCAGGTTCCTTATGCATTTTTAGCAGCATTACTACTTCTCCTGGACATTTTGGCTCAGGATGTTACCACCTGCATTAGTTCGATATGACCCTGTCTTTTGGGCTATGATGGTTGCATGTTTACGCCTTGATTCTGCTTTAGGTTGGTGGTGCTACATGACGTGTTAGGCCTAATTAGACATTTGCATATAATAGAGTGCATTGGGCAAGCAACCAAGTACTTGATACCTAATGATTGTCTAGCATTTAGGTAAATATACTTAAACTAAGACAATAAAGCGACAGTTAGGTATATAAAAGAGTGAATTGGGTTAGCAGAGTGTGTGATGAAAATTTTTCCTCTCAACTAACTCCCTCTTATGTAAATAATTTGGGAGGAGGGAAAATCAAAGAAGGTGTTAGATCACTGAGTCTGGCTCTAGGGGTGGGCACACTTTTTGAGTCTCGGCCACATTGGGTTCATATATTTAATCGGCAGGCCAGATCAAGAGAAGATGGTGTTAACATGAACAAAAATATCGATTAAATGTAAATGCCAAAACATTAATGCTAGTGGTGTGATTTTCTCTGAAACAAGTGGCGGGCAAGATAAAACAATCCGGAGTCCCGTAGTTTGCCCATGGCTGGTCTCACCTCCTGAGAAGAACTATAGCTAGAAAGTCTTACAAATTGAGTCAAGTCTAGCAAGAACACAATCTTGAATTTGCATTTGAAAGTTACCTTAATTACTTTAATAATGTATCATTAATATTCATATTTTGTACAAATTATCCAATAATGAATTAAGCATAACTATTTTGATTGAAATACAATATTTTCAACTAAAAATGCAAATTCAATATTTTAAACAAAACTTGACATATTTAAAATGTCCTTCAACAAGATTTATATAGCTCTAACAAATGAATAATAGTTATGAAACTTAAATCAGTTGACAGGGTCAAATCGACCGTGGGTCAAAATGCTGCGTCGAAATGCCCTTCCAACATGCACAAATCATATCAGTTATGCTAAGCTCATTTGTTTTTATTATCTCACACATGATAAATAACGGACTTTTTCAAAATGAAAGGAGAACTTACAAATATTGGTCACTTTTTCTTGAACTAAAACTAGGACATTATCAGAATAATAAAAAATATCCTAAATGAAGAAAACATTTTAACTGCAACAATAATAGATAATAAACTAAAAAGCTTTTAATAAACATTCATTAATATTGTACATTTATATTAGAATAATGCTGAAATGTCTTTTATAATACTTGCATTATTTTTTTTTTATTTCGGTTAAATAATAATATTTACAGATTATTCTTCAATGTCACCTTACTATATTATCACTTAAAGCAAAATATATTTCTAAAGTGGTTTAAAGCCATGGGAATTTAAGTTGTGTAGCAAGTAGATATTTCATTCATCTTACAATGTTAAAAAGATTTACTCTAACCTAATGATCTACATTAGCTTGAAATGAATAAGCTACAAAATGAACCCTTGAAAGATATCAGCTGTGTCCCTGTTTATGCCCCTCTATTTGATAATGGATGATAATTTTCCTCTCTTTAATATGTTTTACTATTGAATTTCAGTTGTAATACACTGTGGGTTCAGTTGTATACTGAGTCTGAGATGCCATCTGGGGGTAACTTGAAAATGTCTTGGGGCCCAAGCCTTTGTGGGGCCCCTTCACTTATGAAATAAATTATACTATATTTGGTCAAGGGCCCCAGAAATTCTTGCATTAGCCCTGCTGAGATTGACATTGGTGGCATTAGAGGCTAGATCACTGGGAATGCTGAGATTGACATTGGTGGCATTAGAGGCTAGATCACTGGGAATGCGAGTCAAGCGATTATTGTAATGATGGCAATTTGTCAAATGACCATTTAGAATAATTTATGTCACCTGTATGTATGCAAATGACTCAGATACAAGTGTATCAAACTGCTTTATTATATGCTGGCTAAAGTATTGATGACTGTTAGACACATACTGGTGATTACTTTTAATTACTTGTCCTATGGTAAGTCGATGAAATCTGTCAGTTAAAACGTATTATTTGAAAAAAAGTGTATCACAAATTAAGATGTATTCGTGTAACCTCATCTATATCGCCAGACCTTTCATTCATCAAAAGGACAAGTCCAGTGAATGTTTAAGTCAGCTAACTGGCTCCGTGTACTTTTTCCCACTTGTTGTAACAATTTTTTGTGCTCCTGCATCAGCCACAGCTATTAAGGGTTTTAAAAAAAAAAGTTCTTCATCACTAAAAAAAAAATAAATATTTGTATGTTATTTTTTTTGTCAGAGGTTTAATTTTTTTTTATTTGTGCCATTTCTTATTTAAACAACAAAAAGGCTGTGCATAATTAGGTCATTGATACTAGTTCTTTTGTCTTCTTTTTACAAGCTCTCTTTTTTTTTTTTTTTTTCAACAGTTGTGAAGATATAACACCAAAGTACATATATTCCTAATCTACTCTAGGCTGAATTACATTGTCCTTGACAAACAACTTTTGTTTACATAGAGTAAGGGTTGAAACTTTTGTGAAATTTTTTTTTTTAGGAATGCCGGTTTAAACACCTAAAATAAATTTTAAGAGTGAAATTTATTGGCGTGCAAAGTGGATTCATTTAAGTATATAACTTTTTTTAATTATAGACCTGGATTTCTAGTGCTTTTAATTATTTATCATTATTGATATTTAGAATGTATCCGTGTCACAACAATCCCTATGCTCCATATTCTTATCATCATTATTTAATTCTAAATAGCGTGAAAGTGCCACTTCCTGAAAGGTGCAATGGGTGAAGCGCGAGCCGCATGGAGACACAGTGATACCGTGAACGAGAGCCTCACAACTCTGGCGGAGAGGCTGCCGGACAGAGAGTTTTACATATTTTACAACAGAGGGAAACGGGAATCGCTCACAGCTTTAAACCTTTACACCCTGGCCGGGCGCTTCTCAAGCAGGCTACGCAGGCATGGATTTCAAAGCCGAGACATCATCGCAAACACCTTGCCCAACAGCCCTGAGCGTGTGGTGACAGATCTCGGCATCTTATTGGCTGGCTGCATAACATTTAATGCACAGGTAATTGAAAGGTGTATAATTGATAATGGAATGTGTAATTATTTAATGCACAGGTAATTGAAAGGTGTATAATTAATTACGGAATGTGTAATTATTTAATGCACAGGTAATTGAAAGGTGTATAATTAATTACGGAATGTGTAATTATTTAATGCACAGGTAATTGAAAGGTGTATAATTGTTAATGGAATGTGTAATTATTTAATGCACATGTAATTGAAAGGTGTATAATTGATAATGGAATGTGTAATTATTTAATGCACAGGTAATTGAAAGGTGTATAATTGATAATGGAATGTGTAATTATTTAATGCACAGGTAATTGAAAGGTGTATAATTGATAACAGAATGTGGAATTATTTAATGCACAGGTAATTGAAAGGTGTATAATTGATAACAGAATGTGGAATTATTTAATGCACAGGTAATTGAAAGGTGTATAATTGATAATGGAATGTGTAATTATTTAATGCACAGGTAATTGAAAGGTGTATAATTGATAACAGAATGTGTAATTATGTCAAAAAATCTGTCCAGTACAGGCATGTTAAGCTGAGAGTCCTTAGGGTAACATGGGTCACATTTGTAAAAAGGTCTGCTCAAGCCTTACATATATACTTGTATAATGATAACTAAACATATGTGACCCAATCTTGTCATTACATTTCGGGATGTAAAGTTACTTTTAAAAGAAGTCTTAGTTTTTTTTTCTTCAGTTGTTTAAATACTAATAATGATTAAACTAAGGCATAAATAAAAACACATTTTCTCATCCTTTTGAAGCATTTGTTATCCGATGGTTCGGATCTGTACATGTTGGTTCGGAAGAGTGGATGCATGGGAATAATTCTATCCAACAATGAGGGCTGTCCGACTTGGAATCTCTTGAATGGATTCATCTCTGGAGACATGTCTGAGTTTGCCACCAGCATTAATCTTGTTCAAGCCCCCAATTTAAAATCCTCCATTGTTGTGTCTAGAAAAAATATTGGGTAAAAATTTTTTAACATACTTTTCACAAATTTTTTTTAAATTTTTTTTTTATATTGTGTAAAGTTTTCATGCTTAACAAACTATCTAATTATTCAGATCAAAGAGACCATTGTTAGATGACCTGAGACTCTGTAATGAAGAGATTTACGTGCGTGAAGTGAACAGTGCGGACATTGGGGTCATCTTCAGCACCTCTGGATCGACTGGCTATTCCAAGCTGGTGCCGAAAACACACTCAGAGATTGTCAACAATTTACTGCAGAGGGAGTCACCACTGTCTCAAGACAGGGAGAACTTTGTCATGTACAATGACAGATTGCTAGGTTAGCTATCCTTGAGTTCGCAATCGGGGTAACTAGTCTTAGTGACATGGTGGGGGGGGCACCTTCCATCCCTGTTTACACCACCACTTACGTTTGAGCGAAATCTCATGTAAATGTCATAATGCCGACTGATATCTTGTTCTCAAGCCCCTTGAGGCTGATGTAGAAAAAAGTTGCTTTCAAAAAATGAATTTAATAGTGCATTATAATAATCATAAATCCACTGAAATCGGTCACAAAATGGGAGTTGTATTTAATAATTCATTTGAGCCTGTGTAGAAAAAAAAAAACAACTACTGGCTATTCATTTTATTGGCTTACGTGTAAAATGTAGTAAAATAAAAACAACTACTGGCTATTCATTTTTTTGGCTTACATGTAAAATGTAGTCTGTTGCTGTATAAATGATATATTTTCTTTGATAGGTAGTGTTAGACCTTTGACCTTTTTTAATCATCATTGTATTCAGTGGGTTGGATAAAGTGAGTGTGATGCAAATGTGCACTGTTAAATTATGGGACCATTAAACAATGATCATTTCACACTCAAAGGGGGAAAAAAAATAACACTGATTCTTGTCGGATTCAAATGTGATTAATAAAATGAAAAAAAATGCATTTTTCATTTAAAAATTTCAATTACATTTCTTATTTTCAATCACTTTGTGTATAGCTTATTTTTATTTATTTTTTTACTTGTAGGCTGGGTTGGTGGTTTTTCTGCGTTCTCAATCATGGCAGCCGTTCCCAAAGTCTTAAGGGACAACTTTTTATTGGACGAATCAACAGTTAACCAGGATTTCTGGGAAGCTGTAACCAAAGAAAGATGCACCTTCGCTGTCATGGTCCCACTAGAAGCAGAAAAACGTATTGAATACATAATTAATGCTCAGGGATCTCCCCCGAGAAAGTGTCAAAGTATCGTGGTCATAGGACAACCCGTGACGAAGGTAATTCAATTTGATGTATCTGTATCTGATTAAATAAAATCTCAGTGAGATCCAGACCTGTAGCATGCAAAGGTTAGGTGTAGCTTATTTCACCAAGGATTCCCATTAGAAGTCTAGGTGTGGCTTATTTCACCAAGGATTCCCATTGAAAGTTTAGGTGTGGCTCATTTCACCAAGGATTCCCATTAGAAGTCTAGGTGTGGCTTATTTCACCAAGGATTCCCATTAGAAGTCTAGGTGTGGCTTATTTCACCAAGGATTCCCATTAGAAGTCTAGGTGTGGCTTATTTCACCAAGGATTCCCATTAGAAGTCTAGGTGTGGCTTATTTCACCAAGAATTCCCATCGTATGGAACTCTTTTGATGTGCCACACCAAAATTTTTTAATAATATAAATCTAGAATTTTCGAGGTTCAGTCAGAACTGTAATAGATAAACACTTCACATTATTTTCATGCCCGATAATTACTTCTCCTTAAGTTTCTTGCATTAATACTGCCATAGAATCAACATTTACATTTTCATGAACGGGTGCTAATTTTCAATGGTGCATTTTTAATATTAAGGGGTTATTAAGGAGGAGTAAGAATCGTATGATTATAAAATCTTTTTTTTGCAACATGAAAATTAACATTTAATCTTAATAAGAATGTGTTAACAAATAATTACTTAATACTTGATTCCTGATGTAGACCATTTTTTTTTCTTCAATTTCATACATAATAAAGGTCTATTTTATAACTTGACTGACTCTTACAAAGCCTAAGAAATTTGCAACCAAATATTTGTTTCTAAAATTATGCTTATCTTTACAATAATAACTCTGAAAACCTTTAAAAAAAAAAAAGATTTATTTTCACAGGTGCAGATAAAAAATTTCTTCAAAATATCAGAGAAAATTTTCATTGGTTATGGATCAACTGAATGTGTTGACGTCTCAGGGCTGTTTGTGCAAGGTATGACTTTTTTTACCTGTAAATGGTGGACTTACAATAGGTCTCTTGGCTCTCTGCACAGTCTCTACAGTCTTGTTAAAATATGATTCTAATCAAAAGGAGGAATAGTTTTCCCTGTGAGGTCATTGCAAACTGACTTTTTTTTTATAATTTTTAGAATACAAACAGTATCAGTTTAAATTAGTTTCAATCATACGCCTTTACTTTAAAAAAAAAAACTATTTGGTATGATTTATTAAGTTGAAATGATTTTAAACGGATGTGTATTAATACTGTGCTGTATATGATTTAGTTTATCTACCATTATGTTAGACGTACTAAAATGTATTTGAAAATCGTAAAATTTTTTTTTTAATACATCTGTCTGTAATGATTTTTAAGAAATGTGCACCACAATAAACATTTCATATTACTGGCTTGTACCAAGAGTTCGCAAAATGTAGGGTGATCTTTTGATGAAAAGAAAAATTAATTTACTTTAGTAATGTGGGGCATGAGTATTTAATAAGAAATATGTTTAATGGAACTTCCAACTTAAAAGAAAAAAATTCTTTATTAATGGAAAAGGTGGGTCATGAGTATTTAATAAGAAATATGTTTAATGGAACTTCTCACTTGAAAGAAAATTTATTTATTAATGGAAAAGATGGGGCATGAGTATTTAATAAGAAATCTGTTTAATGGAACTTCTCACTTCCTCTGTAAGGTCACCCACCACAGGGGGGATAATTAGGAGTCTCCTGAACATAGATTTCTTTTTCAATTCTTGGTTGACATCAATTTGAAATATACTGCGTATTAAAGATGTTTATTTTTTGTTTATTTCTGAATCCATTTCTCCTATATTTGTTATAAGCATGATGTAAATTTCCTGTTTTAGTCATACATTAATAGATATGTTCCTACAACAGAAGAAACTTATGAGTCGTACAACTGTGGCAAACCTTCAGAAAGAACAAAGGTGCGAGTTGTCAATGTAAACGGTGAGCTCAGCCCGCCTAAACAGATTGGAACTATTCACATAAAAAGTGGGTTGCTACTATTATTTTATGCCTTAATTCCTAATGTGTTAAAAAAAAATCATATACAGTAAAAAGTAAAGAAAGTAAATTTCCCTTAGCCCTACTGGGCCATGGGGGCAGATGAAGTGTAGAGATCATCTGTTTCTATAACCTCGGCATATGAAGGGATTATGTAGTTAGCACAATGCCCAGCCGCCTTTACTTCCCCAACTTAAGTCAGGTACCCATTTAAAGCTGGGTGGACTTGTGGGACGACTTTGCACCAAATTTCACCTGGAAAAATTCATAGGTTCTCGCCGAGGATCGAACCCAGGACTCTCAGGTCAACAATCGAGTATCTACACCACTCTGCCATCCGTCCCACAATCATTTACAGTAAAACTCCAAAAATTAAGAATGGCTGTGTGAGGGATAAATAAGAAAAAATCTTCCCACTGACAGTGAATTGTTTGTAATTGTACATATTTCATTCAGGTACAGTAATGTCAGCTGGCTATTTCAACAAAGTTGAGGATCCTGATCCCGATACCATCAGAGCTTTCACACCAGACGGCTGGCTGAACATGGAAGACTACGGTTACATTGATGAGGAAGGCAACCTGTTTGTGCTCGGCAGAAATAAAGACATCATTAACTATGGGGCCTCTGTCATATACCCTGGCTGGCTAGAAGACCAAATAGTGGAGCACCCCGAGGTGATGCAGGCTTGTGTTGTGCCAGTAAGTAAAACAAAAGATATCACCTTAACAGCTTGTTATAGTAATACAGTGAATGATTCTAGATATTTTGCATTGTCACTTACCTATCTGTTAAATCGCTAACATGTTCACATTTCTAGCAACTACTATATTATATGTTTAATTCTTTTTTTAAAGGTCTCAGATCCAGTCTTACACAGTAACATCTGTGCTTGTGTCAAGATATTGTCCAACAGTAAATTGAATGACAGAGAGCTCAAATTTTACTGTGACAAAATATTTCTGCCCAACGTAAATTCCTCTTTGACACCTAGGCCAGCATTTTTTCTGGTAATTTAAACTTACATTAAAAGATTGACTTTTTTGCTTAGTCTTCTCTTTTTTCAATTTCATTATATTTCAAATACAGCTTGTCTAGTTGAACAATTCTGATGGCTCCGTATTGTTTGTAGCTGTTGAACGTTCTGTTTAAGATTTTATTAAAACGGCTATTTACAATAAGTAAAAACAGAATGGATGGTTTTTTTTGTTTTTTTTTTTTTGAAGCACAGAATTGTCTGATACATGTATTGATCAAGTACAGAAATATCATATATTGATCAAGTACAGAAATATCATATATTGATCAAGTACAGAAATATCATATATTGATCAAGTACAGAAATATCATATATTGATCAAGTAAAGAAATATCATATATTGATCAAGTACAGAAATATCTTATATTGATCAAGTACAGAAATATCTTATATTGATCAAGTACAGAAATATCATATATTGATCAAGTACAGAAATATCATATATTGATCAAGTACAGAAATATCATATATTGATCAAGTACAGAAATATTTTATATTGATCAAGTACAAAAATATCTTTCATTGATCAAGTACAGAAATATCTGATATTGATCAAGTACAGAAATATCTGATATTGATCAAGTACAGAAATATCTGATATTGATCAAGAGTGCTCAGAATATCATAAGTTCGCGTACTATATGTGTCAATGGGGAAAAGGTAGTTTGAGAACCACTGGTTTAAGATATTTAATTAAGGCGTAAAAAAAAAAAAGCTTCTGATATTTGCAAACTACATGTATTATTTACCTTTTTATATGTTAAATCCATCAAATCAAAGGATTTTATTTATTTAAAACAGAACATAACTTTTCTTATCATAATTTATAGAAATAATATTTTTTTTTACATAATTTTTTTTTCATTTCTGAAGTTCAAAATATTTATTGTACCAGCATAATACTTGTGCACCGTATAAGGCATCACACAAATGTTTCTTTTATCTTTGACAGCTTTTCAAAGAAGACTATCCTGAGCTAAGGACAGGTAAATCTGACAGGCAGAAGCTTAAGTTCATAGCAGAAGAGAAATTTGGATACAACTCAAGGCTAACTACAAATTAATAAATGTTTAAATTTTGTGTGTTTTATTTTAACAACCCAGATATGCAGTGTTTGTTTTTAGTGGCATAATCAGTGTTAATGCTGAATCATGGACCAACATAGAAACTGTTATGATAGTTTTTTTTTTGTCAATATTTTCTACTACTGATTTTTTTTTAACATTAAACACTATATTTAATCTGTATAAATGTGTTTTGTTATGTATTTGGAGTGTCTAGACTCTAGGACAAATTACACTGATTCATATGGAATCAATTTCTTTCATTTTTTCAATGATTGTTGGCAATAGATTCATTTGATTATTTTGATGAAATTTTTAAAAATTTCAACAAACAGCAATTGCAGCTATGTAAAATATTTTAAAGACTAATAATCCACTTATTGTCAAAGTAATTAGGAGAACATTTAGAGGTCAAAGTTGCCAATCAGTTTTTTTTAATTTCATTTTTCATATTGGGAGAAGGGTGCCAACTAATGTTATGTGCGTAGGTTGCCACTAGCATAACTAGCTATGACTCCGGTGCCAGTAGCATTAGACTTCTAAAATAACATACTTAAGGAAATAAAACAGGTATGCAAACAAAATTTGCTGGGAAACGAATGGAGTTTTTCATTTCTTTGCGAGAATGGTTGATCTGAAAAGTTAATGCAGGCTACAAGCAAAGATTGACAATAATAAATGTTGGAACATAAAGGAAATTCAGCAGATGAAAGATATCCAAAGCTGATCCTCCTAGTCTGGTCACCACCCCAATCAATTAGCTCCTAGCAATTCATCTGTCATTAAATTTGGGCACCATGCTGTCTATAAACCAGTTTGTAAGTGTGTGCCAGTGCTCTACAACAAAAAGAGGTGAGTGTCTTTAGTGAGAAGCTAAAGCTCACATAATAGACCGAAGTTAACAGCTTAAGGTCCTTCCCGCAAAATGTCTTTTAAAAAATATCTCGCTGTCATGAGCCCACCCAGTGTTTCCTTTTAAAAAACATCTCGCTGTCATGAGCCCACCCAGTGTTTCCTTTTAAAAAACATCTCGCTGTCATGAGCCCACCCAGTGTTTCCTTTTAAAAAACATCTCACTGTCATGAGCCCACCCAGTGTTTCCTTTTAAAAAACATCTCGCTGTCATGAGCCCACCCAGTGTTTCCTTTTAAAAAACATCTCGCTGTCATGAGCCCACCCAGTGTTTCCTTTTAAAAAATATCTCGCTGTCATGAGCCCACCCAGTGTTTCCTTTTAAAAAACATCTCGCTGTCATGAGCCCACCCAGTGTTTCCTTTTAAAAAATATCTCGCTGTCATGAGCCCACCCAGTGTTTCCTTTTAAAAAATATCTCGCTGTCATGAGCCCACCCAGTGTTTCTTTATCTAGACTTGACTGATTATTTTCATTTTTTTTTTTTATATAATGTGACAACTTTAGTGGTAGACTGTTCATTGAACACTTGCATTTTAAATGTTATTTTTCATATACCATGTATTTAAACTGAATATCATTAGTAATTATTACTTAAAGCGTTATATATATATATATATATATATATATATGTATATATATATCAATAAGATGATCAATTATATTTTTTTAATGAAAAAAAGATAACACAATTAATGGAGACAATATATTAGTTGCAACAGTAATGGACTGGAACCACTCTAGAATGCTATAATTTGATTAATATCAACAAATGAAAACAATTGTGTGAGCTCGCTTGCCATTGGCGAATTGATTTAATGGCCAGTCCACCATTTAATACATTATAAATTATAGTATTAATAACTATCATACAATAGTAGACAGATTAGTCAGTTTTTTTTTATAAATTAATTGAATTTTTTCACTAAAACCCTATACACTAACCTTGGTGTCATTCTTTTTAGTTTTGCTTAGGTCTTGGTTAAAAAACAGCAGCACTGGAGTTTGACTGTCGTTGACTGCCTGCAAAATAATAGATGCATAATGCAATCATATATTGTATTTTATAACGTACTTACATGACTATAGAAATGGCAAAACAGCTCTTTGATTTCTTGACAATAGTAAGACTAACTGAATAAGCCCTATCACTTAAGTAAGTTTATAGATTTGTTGCAATACGGTATACTTCATAAAAACGTAATTTTAAATACATTTAGACCTATATAAAATATGAATAAGAATGTGCTTACTACAATATGTCTATGTACTTACCTATCAATGGTAATTCTTTTTCACGTGATTTCTTTTCGTCAATTTGTACAAAAAGTAAAACATGATCGCAGTGATTTGGGAAGAAAAAAACATGATTGCCACAACCAAGCCGCATCATATTATTGTGTATGCAACACTCATTTTTGTAATTATTATTGAGCAGAATGTATTTGGAAATGATCTAGCTCATTAGAATTACACATTTAATTAAAAATAGCACAGATAACAGAAAAAAAAGACGAGAATGTCGCCATGCAGACTTTAGACCAAATCATTATACACATATGTGAAGCCATATATATATATATATATATATATATATATATATATATGTGTATATATATATATATATATATATATATATATATATATTATATACAGCTGATTCCGCTTAATTGGGACAGCCGCTTATTTGGGACAAATTTCAAACAAACCAAGAAACCAATAGTAAATTTGTATGTTTAATTGGGACAGCCGGTTAACCGAGACAAAAAGCCTCAGTCCCGATGTGTCCCAATTAAGCGGAATCGACTGTATATAACCAAGAAGCCAACAGTAAATTTGTATGTTTAATTGGGACAGTCGCTTATTTGAGACAAAAAGCCTCGGTCCCGATGGATGAAATTGACCTTGGTAAAAACACTGATGAAATAGACCTATAGTCAGGCCCTTAGCTTGTGGGCCGCCCCCCCCCTGCGTTTTGTCTGGCCCCCCTCTGCTTGTTTAAAATTGCTCAACTTAGTAACATTTATTTCCTGCCCCCCCACCCCCCCGCTATTGGCCTGGCCCCTGCTATAGAATGCCTGGACCCTACTGTAGACCTAGTTCCCAACAATGTTGAAATAGATCTACGTCTCAAAACTACGTTCAAGATACGAGTGTAGAGTTTTATTTATAGATATCACCGTTACCTAGTAAAAGATGTCGTAAGTTCATAATGCGCATGATTCAGTATTCTAGATCATCGGACCGTTTATCACCTGATGTCAATGACAAATTTGCAGAGTTATGCAGATTTGTAGAAGAAAGGCGAATAGGCAGCTTTTGACAAGATGTGGATAGTTATGCACAGGATATAATCGAGGAATTAAAATCAATTAAAGACTCGTATTTTAATTTTGAAATACATTTTAACTTGAACATTTACCAGTGTATATTCCTATATACAGATATTTGTGTGCATTTGACACTGCCAACATAGTCATTCTAATGTATAGGTAAACCTAACAACTTCGTAGGACCCGTACAGCTAAAATTACTTCAAGTCAGCTCATGCCAATACTACATCTATCTGCTCTTGGTCCGTCCCGTTAGTCAAATTTACGAACCAAATGTGGCCCTCGACGAAAAAAAAAGTTTGCTCAGCTCTGGGCCAGACGATGCACTGATTCGAACTCGGATGCTCACGTCGACCATCGAACACACAACCGCCACCTCACCCTCTTTAACGTTCATATTTTTACTTTAAAAAGGGACTGAATATGCTTAAATAAAAACAACAAAACAATAGAAACATAGCCTACCAAATACCCTACACCAAGTCTTGAGTGTTCTAGATTCTTCCATATTTTTGGAGTTACGAAAAATGTCAAGCGACCATTCATCATCTACGAAATACTTCTTTGAGCTATAAATGACTAATGTTACATGAAAGGCACCAGGAAATATCATTTTCTGAGTAAAATTGAGGCGAGCTTCTGGTGTGTGGTAGGTTTTACATGAGTCATCCTTCATAGAACACAGTGCTAAGTATATTTCGTTTTTCTTGACAACAATGTTGCTGTCATTTTTCCACACTATATCAATGTAAGTTGTCGCCCCTTCTTTCTCAAGTCTACACGTAAATGATGTCTCAGTTTGGTCTGAATAAAATAGAGGGAAAAAGATAAAAATGTTTAACAATGTGTGTTATTTTTCTTAATTTTTTTTTAATTTTTTTTTTAATCCGATTAGTAATTCTAGTTTTGCATGTTTTGTTTTTTGTTCCCCGTCGTGTGTCATATTAAATACATTTGTTCGCAGGGCCAGCCGTATGCTGTGAGGAACCGTTTTGAAAAAAAATACTTTATTTGATTTCGTACACCTATGTAGAACCATGGTAATATTTTCAAAACTATATTTCATAACGTTTATCATGTAAAGCTATCAAAATATGCGAGTTAACAGACCAAACATGTGCAATTTATCATGTTCGAACTACGCACAGGGACTTGTTGGGAGCAATCAAATCTATGATGACTCATTGATGACCATACTCAGTGAAAATGTGAATATTATAATCTTTTTACCAATTATTCAGTGAGCTAATATTTTAAATGGAGCAAATGCACAAAAAGAGTTCATCAGTAAAGTTTTTTTTTTTTTAATCATTGGCTTAAAACGGGGTTCCATATTAAAAAAAAATAGATTTCAGATTAGCGATACGTTACTTTCATTAAACTACGTTTGTACTAGTTTGTAGACTACGTCTCCAATTTCATGAAACCCACATGACAGCATGCGCCTTTTTTAGCGTATCTGCAAATAACTCCAGAATGGATCCGAGAGCTTTGAATTTTATTCATTTTCTTAAGCCCCAGACACTCTGCATGGTGACACCCTGTGCTATTGCTTATGTGTTTAACTATGATCGATTATAAAACCCGACTAGACCAAGTTCTTTCTGCTGTTAAGTATAGAATTTTTCATTTTGGTGTCACCCCTAAAATGGTCATTTTTATTTAACTTGATATTCCGTTCATAATATAAAATAAATATACCCATATTATTAATACAATAATCTCAAAGTATTTTTTTTTTGCAAGGTAAAGTCAGACTCTGACTGTTTGAAAGTTTTTATTTCGCGAATCGAAGTTTGGACATATCAGGACGACAGTATATTTAAAAAAAAGGAATAGATAAATATTGTATCATCTTGCAAATAAGAAAACAAACATGAACATTATATCAATAGCGTAAATCTAAACTTACTCATTTTTAATCCATGCCCTGAAAAAACAGCCGACATGTAAATGAAACAACAAAATATACACTTCATTTTTTTTTCAGACTTACCAGGAGGTCATCATTGCTACTTTTTGTTTATTTCTAAAGTCAGAAATCATTTAAACCTTTGAGTCAGTTTCACCGAAACCAAAACCACGGCAAAAGTCGAAACCACTTAAAATAAAAGTTACACTTTGGATGATGACATTTTGAGTTCACTTCGCTAATAACCATATTTCTCAGAAGTTAATATAGGCCTACTTATTATTATCATTTGATATAATTTAAATAATAATTATCATAATTCAGATAATAAGTCGTCCCAAAAATTATGCAGTGAAACATCGGTTAATTTTTTTTAAGTGTTTTAGTGCCTGTGTTTTTTTATGGATAAATATAGGAGGTATTTTTTTTTTGTTTTTTTTTTTTTTGCAGATACGTAAAACGACATTTCATTTCATTGTTTTTGTAATGCAAAGCAAAGACAAAAAGCCTAAAGGCCTACAAGAGGTGCACAACCTTTTCAGCCCTGACGGCCGAACTGAAAGTTGTATCCTGGCTAGGACAGCCGCTAGGCTGACTCATATCAATATATTTATGAAGAAATGTAAACAACTGGCTTATATAACCGGCGTTGCCCGGGAAGATAGTGTCACGTGATACCTTCATGATTTAATGTATTCGTACCACCCCCACCCCCTTTTTTTTTTAGTTGTATGTCGATGATTATATGCAAATATATATATTTTCTTCACGGCCGCCATATGGAGTTCACCTGTTACTGTGTAAAAAGTCCTTGTACGAATGAGATGAAATCTCTTAGATCCTATAAATCACTGATGGGACGGTTTTTATGGAGACCTTCTTTCATCCCCACCATAGCCCATAGTGCAATGGACATGGAGGCACCACGGGGCATATATCGGGAACTTGAGCCAAGACTTGAACAATTTCCTAGGTCCTCACCGGAGATCGAACCAGGTACCCTCAGGTCGACAGTCGAGTGCTTTACCACCCGATCATCTGTAGCTGTTACACCTGTTACTGTAGCCAGGGCTATTAGTCGAATTGAGTGTCTAGTTCATTTCCCAGACTTATTTACTTTCCCAGCAATAGCCAGGTACCCGTTTGTAAGCTGGGTGGACTGATCGAAACCGAAAAAAAAAAAACATTTTGACACTCACCGCCTCTCGAAACTGGGACATACTGGTTGGATGTCCAACATTCAACCAATTTCTGAAATTTTCTATTCAGCCCACTGAAGCAGTTGAAGTTTAAAATTCGGTAGTCACGGCATCAGTGCCGCTTCTAGGGATTGGTAACCAGAACACTTGTAGTGGAAACCGAGCTTACCTGTGGCCGTGTAGCTGTTTAATTGTTTATTTTATTCCCTGCAACAAACAAAAGCTCTCTATTTACCTTGTGAATGAACAACCTTCATTTTCATTGGGACTAAAGATTAAAAAAAAAAAATTGAAAGCTTCAAATAATGAAACATCTCACTAATTATCGGCATTTGCTTGTTGCCACAACACGCCTGCTTTCTGAACGATTACGTGCCTATCAGTTGTCGGGCTTATGAGAACCTACATTAGAGAATGGATTAGGCTACTTGTAATTGCATATAGGTCAGATTTTAAACCATTACAGTGACTGCTCGCAATCGGGCCGCGCCTTCAGATAATAATTTACATTCGGCTTGACGATTACACTCCGCAAAACGCCAAGTGTTATATTTTTCTGAAAAGGCACAATGTATCCATCATCTGGTGGAGCGGGGGAAAGGGGGTTTGTGACTTCTTGAGCGGAATGAATGTAACGTAATGATGACGATTTTTTTTTATAAATTTAATTTTACTATCAGAAACATCCCTGGTCCTGTCTGTCATCCTGAATATTTTAATCCTATTCTAAATACAATGATAGATGTGGATAATTTTAGACACATACGACTATAAACTGTATGATTTTCGTTAGTTGAGAGAAGGCTAATTACAACTTGGACATTAGCTAATTCGCGTGTGTAGGCTACACTATACAGGGGTGGATCTAGACAACTTTGAGGGGGGGGGCAAAACTTTGACCCCCCGGGCAGGCCCGTAGCGTGCGGGGGGCCCATGGTGGGGCCGGCCTCCCGCGTTTTGTCTGGCCCCCTCTGCTTATTTGCTCTACTTAGTTAAATGTATTACCTGGCCCCCCTCTGCTATCGCCTGGCCCCTGCTGTAGAATTTTCACGCTACGGTGCTGCCCCCGGGGGGGGGTGCAAAACTGTTTTCATTGTTGAAAATTGGTCTTAGAACAAAAAATATTTCAATAATTTAATGATGTCTTACCTAAACTTGCGGTAACGGAGGGGGGGGGGGAGCCCCCCACCCCCCGCCACCCAGTGTTGATTCAGTTACCATTTTTCAGTTACAGTAAGAGTTACAGTTAGCCTTTCAAATATTTTTCAGTTACTATTACAGTTAGAGTAATTATTAAATTGTTTTAACAGTTACAATTACAGTTAGTAATTTTTTCAGTTACTATATCAGTTATCACTAGTAAAGACGTATGCATCAAAACATATGAAAAACACCTGTATATGAACCAAATATTTTTACAAAACAACAGTGTTGGGTTATCTAATAAATTTTTTTGCTCACTTTCATAAAAGTACGCATCTCTAGATTTTTTGTCAGTCTGTTTCTCTTGCCAAACATGTGCTTTTCTCGTGCATTAGTTTCCAATCATATGACGTATGTCAACCCTTGTTCCCCCCTTTCCCTGTCATATTTTGTAACACTTCGCCCACACGTAAGTCTTGTTTACCCTCCACTACCGTAATACCCCCCCCGCCCAACTTCCCATCCCAAAAAAAAAATACACACATATGTTCACTAATTGTATCATTCAAGGTCATACATTAGAATTAAGAAATGCCAATCCTATTGTTTCAAGGTCATATCGCTGATGCAATTCATGTAGACGTGACAATTTCTGTGTACGGGTTTTTTTTTCCTTTTTTTTTTAAATCTTGTCTGATCTGGGTTATTGGGTTATTTACTGATTTTTTTTATGCAACTCTGTTGTGAAAAAAAATGTATCGGCAGCCAAAAAACGGCCGGTCCGATAGTTAACCCATAGTGCCAATATCGGTCCGACTATCGGTCGCTCCCTACAAAGATCGGCCGATCCTATATTGACCGATAGTGCCAATATCGGTCCGATACCGATCCGATTATCGGTCGCTCCCTAATACATGTAATATTGTAGCGCATTTCTATAATTTTATTTTATAGCGCATTTTTCAGTTAGTATTATTATTACTATTATTTTTTTCCTATTAGTATTACAGTTACAGTTAAAATGTTTTTTCAATTACAGTTTCAGTTAGTAGTTAACTGAAATCACTTTTTTCAGTTATTAGAGCCATTTCAGTAACAGTTACAGTTAACTGAATCAACACTGCCGCCACCCCCCCCCCCCCTAAATCCGCCCCTGACTATATACATTAGCGAAACTGATTGTTGTTGTTTTAATTTGAATTTTTTTTTAAAATAAACTTGATGCTGCAGTTGTAGTTTTTGAATGGCTGGGAGTGAGCTGTTGATAAATAAACAAGTCACGATAAAATATAATTTAAAAAAAAACTAACCGTTTATTTATTTTTGTTCAAAGTAGATCAATTCAAACCAGCACCTTTCCGTTCCAAATTTCCTGCAATGATGTAAGAATATCTCAGAGGGAAAGGCATATTTGTAGTATTATTAATGCAAGAGAAGTAGCCCATTTATTAATGTCGTCCGTCCTAGTTAAACACGGCTATATCCCTTGATTTGTAAAATAAGAATTTTATTTACTCATAGGGCCTACATAGTGTTTGTTAATGTTCAACATACACCAGCCATCTTCTTATGGCCTACCCAAATTATTAAAATTAATTTAATTGCATTTGGTTAATTACACAATATAGAGAAAACTATTATTTTGATAAATATTATTGAAACTTTACCTTTATAAATAATCCAAATAATAGAATTGATTGTTATTATGGACAATTTAGTCACAATCTAGTGTCTAAAATGGATAATATTGATGTGAAATCATTAATACTACGATTCAGAGCGTTTAAAGAGGTAAAGTATTAATAATATATATCACATTAATAATTGTCGCTATTTTTTTTAAATTACCTATATTTATGTGCATTATAATACAGAATACTATTTTATAATCTTTTTTTAATGTATCCAATTTTTTTAAACTGTTAAATCAATTATTTTTTGCATCTAGCATACAAAATTTGGATCTAGCATTTGGCATGAAATTTAGCATTTTATTTTGGCTTGAACAATGGATAAGAAAAATGAGAAAACATAAATTTACTACAGCGAGAACCAAACATTCATTTTATCCAAGTATCCAAAAAGCCTGTCGGCTACTAACCACAGCCGACTCTGCTGTTAAACTATCTGGGACACGGTGCACTAAGCTTCTAAAACTAGCTGCTCTTAGAATATTTCTTTAGTTTATCATTGACTTGTTCAAGCTACCCATTAGTACCCACAACTTTCTCAGGGGATAAAGTCACCCGGTGTGGCCATTTTTGGTTCACGCCCCTAATTAGTGCACACGTGTGTTGGTTAGTGTCATACTATTGTTCAGTACTGTAAATGGAACGTGTCCCGATCTGACCCATCTAACCCTGTCTGCTACGTCGACAACAAGTGATGTTTTATGTCAGCTATTAGTGTAGTGTGTGAAAAAAAAAAAAAAAACTCTATAATTTAGACGTTTTTTTTTCCATCATTACAAATTTTACATCAAAGTCTGGTTATACGTTAAGCGGTTTATATATATATTTGAGGCCGTTATACAGCGGTATGAAAATCGTGGAAAAATAAAAAGAGAAAGAAAGTACTTTCAAGAATTCTTGCAGTGAAATATGGCTCAAACGGGCACAAAAATTGCTGCTCAAATCTTGAATTTTCTAAAGAAATATCAGGCTAAATGGAAGATGTGGATTCGTACAACTTAGTAAAAAAAATACTTCACATGATGTGCAGCTTGACCTATGACCTGATAATGACATATTTTTGAAGCTGTCATTAATAAAACATAAATAGCAAGTAAAAATACTTTTTGGCCTTTTTTTAGCACTTGAAAAAAAAATCTAGCATTTTCTAGAAATTTTGCTTCTAAAATGTGGCATTTAAAACAGATTTACATTTGGCAACACTAGGTAAAGTGGTTTGCAGAGAATTTGCAGTTGGCATCTCTCCTCTCTACCGACCGCATCATTGTGCTAGACTTAAAATGAATTTTTCAGGAGTCTTGTTACTATTAGTATTTGGTGAAAAGATAATTCCCCTTCAGTTTATGGCTAACAAATCAAACGAAATAGGTATTTGATTTTAGAATCAGTAGTATTTTTTTTCATAGTTATTTTCATAAAAGATTATGCTTTTGAAAAATACGTTTCCAAAAGTGTATGATAATATAGTAATATTAGTAATAGGGTATACTGTATACTACTGGTAGGCTTGTCTGGATATAATCATATTATTATTATTTATACACACGCATTCTAAAAGTAGAAGTGTACTTCTCCCTCAATGGCCTCATATAAGTTAACATGTCCTTAATGTTGGTTAAATCTTTTTGTGTTATTTCATCCTGTAATTTAGCCATAGCCTAGAGCTGTGCTTTACTTTCAACTGCATGTTTTGTTTAGACCAGGGTTAATGGGGAAGGAAGGATGCTTATACAGGTGATGAGTGATGTCTGATTGTTGCAACATTCAATGTTAGTTGATTTCTTTATGTAAACCAGGGACAGGCGTAAGTGTTGCCGTTCATAATCATATTTATAGTCATAGAAAATGCTTTATAATTATACAGTGTTTATTGAATATAATTAGCATAGGCCTAATCATTCATAATAAATTGACTACACATTTAAATTTATATAACATTTATTATGTATATATACCATATATGGTGTTAGTTTAATAATTTATACAAATATATTAATCTATGTTCGTTTATGCTTTGTACATAGCATAAAAACATCAATAAATTTTTCTCTTAAGAGTTATGACTTGCAACAATCACGCCTAGTCACTGATGTAAACATAGTCATAGTCTATCATCTATGATATAATAGGGCAAAGGAAATGTGCTGATACAAGTGATTAGTGATGTTAAAATGTTATGTTAATAATGAATGATGAAACTTATCCTCATTGACAATTTTGAAAAATTAGCATCATCGTAGAACAACTGTTTAAAAATATATATATTGTATAGCCTACCTTTCAAACAAAAAAAAAATTACATACAAGTGAATAGTTTATATCTAAATATTTCAAACAACAAAGGATTTCCAGTAAAACTTTTCTCCCATAAATTTTGTCCTACTACCTGTGTCAATATTGTGATAAAGGCGGCCAAGATACACCTTTTTGACCATAATAATTTTCCTTTGGCAGTATATATTTTTCAATGAAAAACATATTTTTCAGAAGCATAAGTTTATGAGAAAACAACTATGAAAAAAATCTTAAAAATCCTACTAATTCTAATTCATTTTTATACTTTATCTTTTATATCAAAACAATACAAAGGTAAAGAAAATATTTTAAGTAAGATTTTTAGTGAGTAACTTTTCAGTCTGTGCTGTTCAATTCAGATCTTTACAATAACACAGGAAAGAGTCATTTAACTCATGGGCGGACTGTCGTTAACAATGGAAGTTACTTTGATAAACATTTCTGATTGGGAGTGGCTAATGGCAAATACGAGCTTGTATCCGCTAGCGTTTTGGCTTTTCGTACATCAGCCAATTAAAGATCAGCTAATCAAAATGCATGTATGTAAATAATCTGTAAAAAAAAAAAAAACTGTGTAACTGTGTAGTTGAGAAGTTAGTGCCCAATATCACGGTACAGGGTTAAATCCTCCCTAGGAACTTTTTTTTAAAATTTTTATTATCTAAACGTCAATGATAACAAAAATAGACAGTGGGGGGGGGGGGGGGGTTAAAGATACTAAATGTGATGCAAAAATGATTTTTTTGAATTAACACGTTGTGTCCTTTTGTGTGTTGCATATGTTTGTACTTTTGTCGTGTTTATTTCACAGTATAAAAACTTTAGTTTTAATTTTAAATGACAACTAAAAAAAGATTTGTGTTGACAGTGCTGTTCAAAAAGAAAACTAGGTGGCTAAATTGAGTGAAAAATAGGGGACATGTTTAGGGGCCATTTTATTTACTTACATCTCCTTTTAAATAAGAATGAGTTAAGCATGAATCAAGAAATAAAACAACACAGCTTTAAGTTCGCAAACATAATTGCAGAAAAACATGGACCTTAACTCAAATGTGTTGATCACTAAATTTTTAAGTTTGTAGCCAATGAATTAGTTTTCCATCCTGCCTTCCTATAGCCAAATAATTGTCTGTACCATACTGAAACATTTTATGCATAACATTATTTAGAATGTAACATAATTAAACATTTTTATTTCCACATCTCTGTATTTTGTTTATATTAAAAAAGGTAATACTCAGAGAGAAATGTTGATGATCAGAGGACGGGAGAAGTAAAAAAAAAGTATTTGATAGTCTGCAGTTCTTGAAATACAATGTAATTAAAAGTTTAGGATATAGTTTTTTGTTGCACATTTTAAAAAGAAAAATAGTTGTGCAAAGGTTTTGCGGGTTCAACTAATAATAAAATTCTTTTAAAACAAATGACAGATTAACAGAACTAAAGCACAGTAAAATGATGATTGATTAAAAGAAACAAAGCACGTTTAAGTTGATTGACTACCTGTCTTCTTGTTAAAAAAAATAGGAAATCCTGAAAATGATTAGTAATTTTGGGAACTGATAACCAATTTCTGCATTAAATATCTTGCTTTGAAATTTCTCAGTCAAACTAGCTTTTAAAATAAAAAGTGAATTATAGAAACCTTTTTTTAATCATAAAATTTACCTAATTTTTCACAGCGGTTCAACTTAATGTACATGGCAGGATGTTGAAACATATATCAAAACAGAAAACTAATATTTGTCAAATTTTTTTTAACTTGATTTCTTAAATTTTACATTAAAATAGACCAATTTGATTAAACTTGCAAGTCACCATTTTTGTTTTCCTACAAAAACCATATCGTAGAATGTAGGTCATTCTTCACTGCACAGATCAGTGTTGTGTAAGATATGAAATGATGGTGAAATTTGTTAGTTTTTTTATTTGTGCCCACCTTTTCATGTATCTGGATGTTATAAATTACATAATGCTAGCATCTTAAGAAATGTTATACATGCGGGTAAAAAAACTTCTAATTTAAATTATCACCAACCCATTTTTTTATCAAAAGATATTTTTCTGTTAGACTTAGAGCACTTCAGAATTATAATAAATGATTTATTTCAAAATTGGTAAAAAAATCAGTGTAAAAGTGTTATATTTTTTTTTTGTTTACATTCTAGTATGTAAAGGATAAATGATAGAAGCCACATATTTTCTTATCCATAATTAAAAAAATAGTTATAATAATACCTCCCCAAACAAATGCAAACCATTTGACATTTTTTTTATATAAAAAAAATTCTTTAAAGCCAAAGTAATCTTTTTATATTTTTTTTATGTTCATTACATTAACATTTTTTTTTAAAAGTCTGTTATAAAAAACAAAAAAATTAAATTTGCAGAAAAAATAAAAATATGAGACGAGATATTGAGATGATTAATACATACTATACATAGTGTGCTTCCCTCAAAGATCCAGTCTCTGGGAGGCGCGTTTCTTGTAAGGCTGCCACATCGATGTTTAGTCTGTGCAGCTCAAGATCGATGACTGCGGTCTTGCGGAAGTCATCGATTTTCTGTAAGTCATCTGTCAGTCCAGTGTGCATAGTGCGCACGTTCCAGCTTGCAATGCGGAGAGCTGGAGACTCCGTCTTTATCTTTGAATGTCTTCCTGGTGCATGTGGTAACGATCTGCCTGTTGAGCTGCGCTCTAAGCTCCAGGCACCCACTGGAGCAGGCAGGCCGTGGCGGGTCAACACCTTATTGGCCGGGGGCTGCCCAGCTCAAGGCGGGCGGTAGTTGACCAGTGGGACTACGAGGGACCCTCCCACCATTGAAGACAGCCCATGGCGTCCAGCTCTACGCCAATTGAACAAGGACTTATAACCCGTAGACTGCTGTCTTCTTGTTTGTGCTCTCGCCGTGAGCGAGACTAGGAGTAACGTCTCCAGAGCGCAGGCCTGGGCAAAGTTTGTTGGAGGCCTGCGCTGCCCAGACAACAGGGCCTCCCTCTCGGCTTTGTCGACGGGGCCCAAGGGGGTGCAAAGCACCACGCTTGGAGACGACTTGGCTGCAGAAGTTGCCGGAAGGACATCATGAATGGTGTACATCCGTCTTAGGGACCCCGGCTCCTGATTTTTCCTCAGGGTTGACTCCCGAAGCCTTTCCCATGGTTGGGTTAGCCTGCAAGGCAGCAGCGGTTTGAAATCAGGGTTTTCCTTCCCCTAAATGGGTTGCCCTCCCAGGCTGACGAGCCCCAACTGCCCGAAGCGGCTGGTTTACAGAGGCGCCAGTGGCCGCCTTTGCCCTTCTCCTGTCAGTAGAAGCAGATTTAGCGGGCTTGAAATAAGCCACACCCGAAGCAGGCCAGGAGCTG
>JAGDYQ010000121.1:934350-1058103 GCA_021962125.1 Bulinus truncatus
TTTCCAGCTGAGTTATGAATGATCGTTCGTCGCATTCCATGCTAAAGAGTGTGCTAAACGACGACGTCCGATAGCTCACTCATAAACAATAAGGGCACATGAATACATGATGTTTAAGGAACTTTTTTTTTACTGTAAGAGTAATGATGAAACAGAATACAAGTGAGTATTTGAATTAAAAACATCCAAATGCTGCCAACTTTGAAATTTACTTTCACACACTGGATAAATGGAATATTCACATTTTATGCATTTATTGGTAAACGTGAAAATTCGCATAAACCTCTTATAAGATTTTTATGTTTTGTTTTTTTTAATTGTAAATGCACTACATCTGGATTGTTAGACATCCTTTGCTAAATTGGCAAATCGTGGACCAAGAAATGGTGTGTTTTTTTTGGGTATATCCGATGGTAAAAAGGATTGTTAAATTAAAAATGCAGGGAGAGCTTAATATTACAACCCAACCACCTTTTTTGACACAGTTTTTAACGATTTACTGTCCCTTTTCTTATGTTTGATCATAATTCATTATGAATGCATATACATAGCGGACCACCCGTCAGTGTACTGGGAGCTACAGAGCGATCTGGTGCATTTAGTGGCCAGGTAACATATGCCACACCCTTATTTATCTCAAGTAGCGATGTCTCTGTGTTTGGTTTAACTGAAATGTTTGATTATCGTTAGTCATACTTATTATGGACCGTTTTAGTTAGCTTCTAGAAGATTGTATATTTAAAAAGGAAGAATTGTGAAATATTTCTATTTAAATGTTTTTTTTGTATTTCTACAACATATTGCATCATTTAATTGTAGTAAAATCATAAAAAAATCGGATCTGTCCGAAGCTAAAATTGACATAGCCTACTAAACCAACCTTGGTTGTATATCTCTATGCAAAGGTTTTGCAGGGTACAGCTAGTAAACTTATAATTTTACAAGTCAGCTTCTCTGTCTTTCTACCTCTGTGTTTCGGCATTACAATTAAAATCTATTGCGCGAGGGTCTAGGTTGTGTTAATGTATCTTACAGAGCGCACCTTTTGCGTTGGGGTTAATCGCGCAGCTCTTACAGGCTAATAAGCGTTTCTCTCTGTTTAGAGAGTTTGTTGATTCAAATTTTCTTTTGAATGACGTCTTGGCTTTTTGGTTTTTTTTTTTCTTCTACATGGGTGGGGGGGGGGAAGCGTTATGGTTCTTCCTGGTTCATTCTTTTTGTTACATCTAATAAATTCATGTACAATGCTTGTTTTAGCTCAGATCTATCGGCTTTGCAGGTTTCATTATTGTCAATTTTATAATCTTAACTAAGTCTTTAGAAGGAGTGAACACACACACAGAGGCGGATTGAAGGACGGGTGCAGCGGGCGCTCACACAGGGCCATCGAGTATTTAAAAAACTCAATTCAGAACTGTTCTATGAGTGTTATCTTTTTCTATTTCCCCCCCCCCCCCCCATCAATACTTGCTTCTGCACCCGGGGTCTCAACTGACACACATCATCTCCTTGAGACAATTGAGGTCAAAAAAAGAGCCAAATACCTCCTTTGGTCGATGCTTCATATAAACATGTTATATTCGTGTATTAAGCTTAGAATTTGTTTATGTATAGATACATTAACCTACTAGAGAAACGCTGATTCTATATAGCTGTAGTTATGGCCACTGCCATGTATAAGTGCGAGACATGGACACTCCTAGCAGCTACGGCAAGCAAGTTGCATTAATTTGAAAAAAAAATGCATGGGGAAAAATCCTTGGAATCTACTACCTGGAACGCAAGATCAATTAGTATGTCTGGGGAAAGAATATTCTCAATCGCAAGCCATCGGGAAACAATTATGGCCAACAATCAATCGACGCAAGATGACATGGTTTGGACATGTGTTAAGGCACCATTTTAGTTCCCTTCTTAGCCCTAACGGGCCTTCGGGGCAGATGAAGTGTATAATTCATGTTTCTAAAACCTCTGCATATGAAGGGATTGTGTGGTTAGCACGACGCCCAGCCGCCTTTACTTCCCCAACTTAATGTCAGGTACCCATTTAAAGCTGGGTGGACTTGTGGGACGACTTTGCACCAAATTTTCACCTGGAAAAATCCCAAGGGCCTCACCTAGGATCGAACAGGTCAACAGTCGAGTATCTACACCACTCGGCCATCCGTCCCACTAAGGCACCATAGTCTACCGAAAACTATTCTCCAAGGGTCTGTAGAAGGAGACCGTCACACCAGTTTGCCAGCGGAAATGTGGGTTCGACAACATAAAAGAATAGACAGGTCTACCGATGTTTCATGTGGACTGATGGTCATCTGGTCAAGCGCCCGACTGTCGACCTGAAGGTCCCTGGTTCGATCTCCGGTGATGAACAATGGGCATTTCAGGTCAGGGCTTAAGTCTCCCGTGGTGCCTTCATGGCCATTACACTTTCGTCTATGGTGCATATGAAAGAAGGGCACCATAAAAACCGTCCCATCAGTTGTTTACAGGATCTAAGAGATTTCATCCCATCCTTACAGTGACTTGACAAACACACACCGATGATTGATATAGACGGTTGGTCACGCGGTTAAGTACTAGACTTTCGACCTAAAAAGTACCTAGTTCGATCTGAAATGTTTCATGTCTCCCTTGGTGCCTCCATGGCCATTAAACTACTGGCTGTTTTGGGGATGGAAAAAAAAAGCACTTTAAAAAACATAAGAACCATTTTTGTTTTTGTCTATATAAATGCATAGTAATATATATATATATATATATATATATATATATATATATATATAATATATATATATATATAAACTAGGGCTTCCTGATGTAATATTTTTTTTATTTCCTTAAGCGACTTGGTCGAATTGACCCATTAACAGATTAGAATGTAGACGTGCTTTCTGCGGTGCACATCTCCTATCCCATTAAGCGGCGAATAATATTTGGCTTTATTTTTTACTGTATTGCTTATATACATATACTAGTCATATCGTCGCCGACGTCGGAGATTTTCGATTATTACTATTGTTTAGTTTTACGATGTTAAAATGATCAGTTGTAATAAAAACTACAATGATTTGAATGATATTTTATGCTAATTATTAATTTTTAATATTGGGGACTTTTACATTTCATAATTAAAAGCACAGAAACTATTGAAAACTGTAGATATTTCAAAAAGAAAAATCTATTCGAGATACAGGAGATGACGCCATTTTGAATTATTGTTTTCCGCTTTCGATTTAACTGGAAATGAATATTATTATATATGATGATATATATAGTCCTATATTTTAGTGGGTCACAGAAAATTTTGAATACATAAATGAAAAAATAAACCTTTTTAAAACAATAAAAATGTTTGAATAGCTTTTTTTTTAATATATATTATGTACTAATTTAAAGTTTTTTTTTATTTTTATTTTTTTTGTAAAAAGAAAAAAAACATTCACTGCAGCACTGACAGCTAAATTCATCCTTTGTATCCAAACTTCTCTTCAGCCAAGTTTATAAGTTTAACTTTATCTGGTTTGCCAGAGGATAATTCGGGGAAATCCTCATTGAAAAACTGTGAAAGAGAAAAGCTTAAATCTTCAGTCAACTCATAGGCAACAAGTCAGTATTTTATGCAATCAAAGTATGCGAAATGTATAACAATGATTATTAAGAATAGTAAAAATTACACATTTCAAAAAGGGTATGATTGAAGTGGAAAGTAAGTCAAAAGTTGCAGGTGTCATGCATCCCCTGTCCGTTACAATGTAGCCGGATAATAGCGAGTCTATATTATATGAACTTTATTCATTTATAGTGGGACCGCTAGCCCAGCGGTGTAGAGCACACGACTGCCGACTCCATAGTCATGGGTTCGATCCTCACGGAGAACCAAGAGAAATTCTCAAAGTCATAGTGAAAGTTCGTTAATGTCCTACAAGTCTACCCAGCTTCCAGAGAGTTTATATTAATTAGCAATATTTATTAGTGTAAATTATCCTGTAAGGATAAAATGTCCCACAAGTCCACCCAGCTTCCAATGAATGTCTTACCTAATTTGGAGAAGTTAAGATAACTGGGCGTTTAGATAATAGAGAGATTATATTGATTAACTATATTTATGCGCTCGAGTGTCTACCAGAAGGGTTCAAGATTCAATCTTCCGGTGAGAACCCACATTTTTACATTTCTCCAGGTGAAACTTGTTGTAAAATTCCCCATGACATATCTAGTAAAGTAAACGCTGCTGGGCGTTGTGCTACCTTCAGAATCCTTTAATGAGATGTGGCTACAGAAAGAATCCAGGAGGGACGGATGGTCGTGCGGTAAAGCGCGCGCTCGACTGTCTACCTGAAGGTACCTGGTTCGGTGAGGACCAATGGATATTTCAGGTCATGGATTAACCCCGCCCCCCCTCCGCCCCAGCTATGTCTCCCGTGGTGCCTCCATGGATATTGCACTATCGGCTATGGTGGGAGGGGATGAAAGAAGGGCAACCGTAAAACCCGTCTCATTAGTGGTAGATAGGATCTAAGAGATCTCATCTCATCCTTACAGGGGCGTCACCCACACAGGAAGAATCCACCGACACCCACCGGGCCATTATTGCACCCTGTAATTTGTGTGGTTGAGAGAGAACGAAAAAAAAGTGCAAGGATAAACATAAAAAAAAGCAGTGCCGGGGATAAATTTCTATGGTTTCATCCCCGCCTGGGATATATATTAGATAAAGCAGAGCCGGGGATACATTTCTATGGTTTCATCCCCGCCTGGGATATATATTAGATAAAGCAGAGCCGGGGATAAAATTTCTATGGTTTCATCCCCGCTTGGGATATATATTAGATAAAGCAGAGCCGGGGATGACAGTTTTCAGTGCCGGGGTTACCCGCGGCATTCCCAGCGGTAAATCGAGCCCTGATCTTACACCTATGTCTCGTTGAATGTTGTACGACGCAACGTACCATGTAAAATCCTAGCTTTGGGGTCTTCGTGGCAGGCGTATTAGGCAGAAACATTTGTTCACAGTATCTGCGTATATCCTCGGCAACAGACGACGTGCTGCTAGTGGAAAGTTTGATGCAGGCGCAGATGTTTTGGTGCAAAACCGGATCTGAGACCTTGTGATGAGAATAAAAAATGTGAACACTTATACAAGAAAAGAAGGAAAAAATCGATTTCAAAATCTATGTCGGCTAAGTAAACATGTGAGACAACTACAATTACTATCCATGTTAAAAGGGTTTTTTTCTAATGTATTGCAGGGTACAGATAGTATTGAGATATAGCCACTAAACAATATATATATATATATATATATATATATATATATATATATGGCGTTTAAAGTTAGCTCTCGTGCATTCTAAACATATTGCCTTGACTTGATAAATAATATCTTGCATTTTTACGTATTTTTACAAGGAATCATATTAGCATTGACATAACATCTATTTGAGTTTCACTATACTTGATAAAATCTTAAAAGTATCAATCACACAGACCTGGTTTATTTCTTAATATAATGTTATGCACGCAGTTGTATCCCGCTCCTTACCGGCACTAGGCAGGCTTGTATCACATCCGGGTGCCCAGTGATCTCCTCCTCCAGCCAACAAGGGTAAATGACTGCAGACCCGTAGAGGATGACGTCTTTGTTCCTCCCAAGCACGAAGAGGTTCCCAGCATCATCGATGTATCCGTAGTTCTGTGTGTTCATCCAGCCATCTTGTGTGATCGCCTTCAGAGTATCAGGGTCAGGATCTTCAAGTTTGTTTAGGTATCCAGTGAAACCTCCTGTATGTAATTAGAGCACATGAGTCAGTGGCGTCACGAGGGGGTAGGGTGGGGGTGGATGCGCATCGCGCCGGGTGACACAAAAATGAACAGTTCTAAATTTCATAGCAGACAAAAAATCGGTTCTGCGTCTGGAGCTGGGGTAAATGTATACATTTCAAAGTTGCTTGGATCAATTATGGGTAGTGACGTGGTTTCATGAAATTGGAGACTTACTTAGTTTGATGATAGTAATTTATATCTTTCCGAAATACACCCAGTAATATAATCTTTCTAAAATACACTCTGTGATGCTGTTGTTTTTATCGATTGAGTAGGCCTATGTAACATTGCTCATGGTGAAAGTCTTTCGATATTTCAGCACATGTGTGTTAATTGAGAGTAGCAAATGATTTAACAAGACTTTGTATTTGAAAACATTTATCTTAAAGGCGGGGGGGCCCAAATCTGAATATGTTGTGGAAATTATCTTTACCGTGGGGCCCGAAAAAATGAATTTCTGTAGTTACCTTTATCCCTCATCATTTAGTAGACTGTCATGCCAGCAGGAAGAATGTAATATTGTTGCCCGCAAAGCTTATGTCCCAATTTAACAAAGTGGGAGTTTAAAAAGGGCGTACTTCAACATTGTGTAGCAAGCAGCCCGGCGCCTTCCGAAACTAATACTGGTGACAAATGACGCTATGTCTACTCCGATGAGTACACTTTTTACCTACACAATCACGCTGCTTAAAAAATAAAAACTGGCATCGATGAGAGAGGATTTTAGTTTACCTTTGACATGGATAGTTCCAGTCACATTAGGAGGGCACGGTTTGTTCTTCTCGTCCACAACTCGGACATCAAAGAAATCAAAATGTTTACCACAGTTGTAGGACTGATAAGTCTTTTCTGAAGTTAAATGTAAAGCATTTGATTTATTAATCTATTCATTTTCATTTTTGAGATTATGTTTCAATGTGAATTTTTTGCGAAGAATGTTAAATATGATGAATGGAAGGATGGGTTAATGAATGGATAAACGATATTGGATTCATGGATGAATCGTCGGATGGAATGTTGGATGCATGGATTGACGTTTGGATGGATTGAGGGGTGGATGGTGGGATAATCGAGCGGTGCAAAACCCTGAATTTCAAAACTGAAGGTCAAGGATGGAATCGATGACGAGTTTCTCAAGTCAAATCCGTTTTAAAAATATGTACCTGAAATAAGTTTGGAAAATGAAGCTGGCAGGCCATTTTATAGTAGACAAACAGCGCTTCGATATTCACCAGTCAGAGAAACAGGTGCAATTCTACGCATCCTTTGACAAGATAGTCTTAAGTTTATTAGGGCATATGGTGCATACGGACGTTTAAGGCATATGGTGATTTCGGACATTTGGTGCATATAGTGCATACGGACATTTAGGGCATATGGTACATACGGACATTTAGGGCATATGGTGCATACGGACATTTAGGGCATATGGTGCATACGGACATTTAGGGCATATGGTACATACGGACATTTGAAGCATATGATACTTACGGACATTTAGGGCATATGGTACATACGGACATTTAGGGCACATGGTTCATAAGGACATTTGAAGCATATGATACTTACGGACATTTAGGGCATATGATGCATACGGACATTTGAAGCATATAGTACTTACGGACATTTAGGGCATATGCTACTTTAATAAAATAAAAGTTAGTAGGTCAACCATTTTAAACTAAAAAAGACTTCGTATTGTGTTTTACTATGACCTTGACTATTTAAAATAAATAACTTAATCTATGAATTTATATCATTCATTAGTGCCTGCAAGCATCTGAAGTATACAGTTTCATACATTACATTTGTCATTATCAGAGCCATTATAAAAAAAAAATTGTATGGACTTACCAATAAAAATATTCATGTTTATGGAAATCCCATCCGTGGAACAAAAATTGAAACATGCATTATATTAAATTTCTGTAAAAAATGTATTATCCATATAATATAACTTAAATCTTTACGCGATATTCCACCAATTCAGTTTTAAAATGATAACTTTCCATTTCCAGACCGCATTACTTTCAATTCACATGTAAAAATCCGCAAAAAAAAGTAATTTTTGACGTATGTATATGTAATATTATATTATATTATGTATATGTAATATTATATATATATATATATATATATATACGATATATAAGTAAATACATGTATACAAAACCTTAATTTTGGATAGCTTAATGTTAAGTTAGTACAAAATAGAATTGTTATTGTTTCTTTCAAAAACCAACCATCTACATAAGTTTTGCTTATTCCGAAACATTCTGTGCTGCCGTACCCAATGATGACTCTATCTGTCAAGTGGAAGAATTTTTTCGCCTGGTTCTGTACATAAAAAAAATATAACAAAAAATGATGCGCATTAAAAATACGTATGCACCAAACTTATTTTAATAATAACGACAAGTCAATGTCATGCTACTGAAACCTAAAAAAAAGACTAAAAACTGACTGTCGTAAATTGATTTCTAATGCAGTAAACTCTCGATTATCCTGATCGCTAATATCCGGACTAGTGTGTGAAGTCCCTGAAAGGATGAGATGAAATCTTTTAAATCCTATAAACCACTAATCGGACGGTTTTTATGATGTCCGTCTTTCATCCGCCAAAATAATGGATAGTGCAATAGTTGACCATACAGCAGGGGTTTTTTTGCTCAATAAGAGGTGGTGGGTCTCTTCAATAAGAGGTGGTGGGTCTCTGAAGTTTTTAACTTTTTACCAAATGAAGAAAACTATAAGAGGTGCCGGGTTTCATTTCAGAGGTGCCGGATCGCAGATCCGGCGCGCTACATGGCAAAAAAACCCCTGCCATACAGGCACCATGAGAGATATATCGAGGAACTAAGACATAACCTGAAATATCCCTTGGTCCTGATTGCAGACAACCAGTCCCCATTAATCGCTGTTGTTGTTATTTATGGATCAACTTCCGGAGTATACCTCATTCTCCATTTTACTATAGGTCATGATGTGTATGAAAGAAAGGGCATTGCAAAAAAAAAAATGCAAACTTCCCAATAGCTGTTCACCGGTTAAACCTCACATCCGTTCAAGAACTTAACAAAAAAGCTGTAAGCGAGTGTAAGTTACCGTCGGTTCCTTGCGGAATTTCTCTCATTAGACTCGAAGTTTCGCAACGTTAAGAGCAACAATCTCTTCGCTTTTCTTTATAAGAAATTTTAAAGAAATCTTATTCCCAATATTAATTTCGGTCAGTTAGTTGAATTAGATTTTTAAATCTAGGTCATTGACGCGATAAAACACCAGTATAGTATTTTTTAAGGACCGCTTAAATGGAAAAATGCACCATTGAAGAAGATAACTGTTGATTGTGTATATCTGTGTGTGAAGTTCCTGTAAGGTTTTCATGTTTATCACTTATCAAATCCCTTCAACCGGTAATCGACTGTCTTCGCAGCACACTTCTTTCATCTCAACAATAGTTTCTAGTTAAACAGCTATGGGTGCACATGGAGACACCATCATCTGAAACATTTTCTTCGCTCGCACAGGGGATTGAACCTTGTGACCCATAGGTCAAAAGTCGAGCGCTTTACTTACGGCACACCGACCTTTCCCGTCACCTCAATAAGGTTGTAATAAATAAGGCTGACTGCCTACCGCATTGCTTTTTTTTTTTAAATTGAATCTCTTGTTAAGTCTACTCAATGATACATCATCAGAGCGGTGGTCTAACCTTAGTCACTGGCTGACCGATGACAATGATGTATTTAAACCTGTGAGGAACGTGGCCAATGTCTCTCTGTGCATAGCCCAGGTACTTGTCCACTTCAAGAGGAACCAAGAGCGCCATGGAGCATTTCTCTTTGGCCGCCGCTTCCCAGAAGTCCTTGCAGGCAGAAGTGTGATCCAGGTCGTACACTTCCCTCAGTACTCTGGTGACTGGTGCCAGAATGGAGAAGGCTGAAAAGCCAGCTCCCCAGCCTGTGTATATATAGCGTACAGCGAATATAGATGCACAAGAAAGATTGTGGTTAACAGTCAATAGTTAATCAAAAGCTAGTAAAACATTTATTCTATTTTTATTATTTGTAAACCGTTGTTTTTCATATAAAAAACCGATAAACTTTTTATATTGTTATACCGAGAAATATATAAAATTGCAATTTGTTTGCACTCCTAAAAAGGTAATTTTTTTTCCAAGATATATCTATAAAGATATATATATATATATATATATATATATATATATATATATATATATATATTACTCAGAAACGTATGAGCATTATTTTCTAATATTCTACCTAGAAACCTGTCAGAATACATGACGAGGTCCATATCCAACCGCTTGTTCTCTCCGTACATACACAAGTCGTTTCTACTGACGAAGTCCACTAAGTCCCGATGTGTTTTGGGCACCAGCTTAGAGTAGCCCGTTGACCCAGATGTGCTGAACACAACAACTGTGTCATCGGGGCTGCAAGTATCGACAAACATTTCTTCATCGCACGTTCTGAGATCTTCAAGCAGATCCTTTCTTGAACTGGTTTGATAATTACATTGTATTAAATTTATTTATTTTCTGCCAGCAAGATATAATATAAAAAAGGCGTGTATGAAAGTTTTTTGAAGAAAAGATATAGCTGAAATATATTTAATTTCCTGCTCTCTTCCAGGAAGTTTGGGGCAGATGAAGTGTATGATTCATCTGTTTCTACAACCTCGTCACATACAGTGATCTGTGCAGTTAGCACAACGCCCAGCCGCCTTTACTCCCCCAATGTAAAGTGAGGCACCCATTTAAGGCTGGGTGGGACTTGAAAACGTACACCAGGACCTTTAAAAAATCCAAGGTTATCAATGAGATTTGAAAACAGGACTCTCCGGTCGACCGACTGCAAACGCTCTACACGGTCAATGAAGGTTTAAGTTATTAAATCAATCATGAGACACAAAAAAACATTTATCTTCTATCTAAACCATTCCTTCTTTAAAAAAATTTTTTGTGTGTTTGTGCGATTGTTTATGTCTGTTATTTCAAATAGTTCCAAGGGCGGATTTTACGGGACTAAGATGGGAGGCACACCGAGCATAGGCGTTGGGCTCCGTTCTTGGAATTGGCCCACATAACAAACAATCAGCATCCATTGTTTGTTTTTTTTTTTTATTATTTTCAATGTCTCTCTTTTTCTAGAGTGGCTTCAATGGGCAATTATCCGCATCTGCCGATTCTAATTAGTCTGTGTACGAATGAACTAAGTTTCGACTTACGTTGCAGTGTTTCTTGACACCACTATGGCTGATATTAAGTCCGGTGCCATCTCAACGGAAATAGCCGAGACGAAATCGTTCGTGTCTTTTCCGCAAAGTTTGGACTGAAGGAGGCTCCATGTTGGGGATTGGTCAAAGTCGGACATGATGATACTCTTACACCTGCTTTTACGTGCAGTGTGGTACAGGTCTCGTCCATCTGACAGAAGATGCTAAATAAAATATGAGATCATTTTCTAACGTATTCTTCGTTAAAATGTTATTTTGTTTAAATCAATATATGTTATAATTAATTTACATTAAATGTAGATATTATTATTTGTGTTCAACAACAGCAATCCTAGAAAAAAATATATTTATTTTTTAAAATATCTATAACATATTATCTATACAACAGGATGATCTTATTAATTTTTTGGAGCAGGTGAGTGAATTGTCATCTGCTTTGGTAGGCGATGGTAAAAGTAATTATTCGTAGATTTATTTGCATTCTCCAAATGAACAGCGTGTTCTAAAATGGTTTTAATAAGATGACAATTTAATTGCGTTTCTAATTAATTAACGTTCGATTCCAATATTTGTTAAATATTATAGATGTGCATGTATTAGATAAAAAAAATTGGATCAATTAAAATTATCTTACTTTGCTAGAACTAGTAAAAATGTATGCAACACAATACCGTTATGTTCATGGGGACACATCCGGCCAATACAATTCCCAGGTCAGTGATGACTCTCTCTGGGCAGTTGGGCAACGTGTTGGCGATGATGTCCTGTTTTTGAAACCCATAACGACGCAGTCGGTCAGCGAAACGTCCAGCCAGGGTGTACAGTGTCGTCACGGTGTACGGATCACGTTTCCCGTTGTTGTAAAACACAAAGAGTTCTTTATCCGGGTACTGGTCAACAAGAGCTGTGAAACTTTCATTGATCGTTGGTCGAGGTTGCCAGATTTTTGTAGGTGAACTGCTCATTTTTTTGAAAAGTTAAACTTTTGTCTGACACATATAAATATTAATGACCTATTACTGTGGAAGAAATTAACGTTTTCATTACTATTATAACATTAACATGTATACCATAACAAAAATAGGTATAATAATGAATAAAATAAATAATTAAATGGTTTTATAAAATAATCTTATGAAGTTAATTCTAATAAACCCTTTAATAAAAAATTACTTTTTTGTACTATATGTTATAATGGAATTCGTTTTTAATGACCTCCATACAAAAGGATGAAAATTCAATGATGAATTCATTGTAATGATGATATGAAACATATATATAGCGCAGAGACTTATCGGAATCTATTGAACAGAGTTTTTTTACTCTTCATCTATTGGATAGGAGAAAGTAAACAGCTGTCACCAGTTGCATATACTTTAGGATAAACGCTGTCAAAGCCAATCAAATAGCTCAGAAATTAATTTAGCTATGTGAGTTCTTCAAGTAAGAGAGACAGTTTTTTTTTTACATTTATTATCATTAAATACGATTCTAGAGGTTCAAGCAGATCTGAATATAGTGTTATGCAAGTTTCTCCCGCATCTTTTTGACCACAACATAATTTCAGCAGATGTCGTACGCCAAAGAGGCATGTCACATGTGCGTGAGTGGTTGTAAATAGGTGGGGGGTTGTTTAATCTACCCACTCAATTGACATAGGCTGGTGTCAGGGGGATAAAATGGACTTCCCCCTCTCTCTCTCTCCCTCTCTCTCTAACTCTCTCTCCCTCTCTTCGTCACTCTTCCATGTCTCCCTCTCTCTCCATCTTCTCTCTCTCTCTCCCTCTCTCTCTCCCTCTCCTTCTCTCTCTCTCTGTCTCTTTCCCTCTCTACCTCTCTCTCTCCTTCTATCTCTCCTTCTCTCTCTCCTTCTCCTTCTCTCTCTGTCTCTTTCCCTCTCTCCCTCTCATTCTCTCTCTCCATCTCTCTTTCCCTCTACTTCTTTCTCTGTCTCTCTGTCTCTCCCTCCCTCCCTCTCCTTCTTTCTTTGTCTTTCATTCCCTCTCTCCCTCTCTCTTCCTCTCCTCTGTCTTTGTCTCTCTCCCCCTCACATTTTTAGCCCTCTTTCTCTCCCTCTCTATCTCTCTTTCTCTCTGTGTATTGTGTGTTTGTTTGTGTATCACTCACTCATACCTGTTAGGTGAGGGGGGAAAAAGAAATGCATTACTCTCTATCCCAGTGTCTTAATTTCTTTAACGGGTGTATTCTTATTACGTCATTCACACTCTGCAAGAAAATATTATGCCTGTTGCCTGCTGGTTTTACTTTTGGTTACAATGACGATGTAGAAACACCAAACAACAGAAGAGTCGAATGCAGGCTTTTTATTTTCCTTTCTTTAATCTTAATGTTTATTTCACAACATCAAATCTTTACATCAAAAGTTCATAACATAACATAATCCAATAGTCTCTAACGCCTTCTATATATATATATATATTTCTACTGCTGTCTTTTACTACTAAAATTATGCTCTGACTAGCTGCTAGAATAATAGAAGACTAAAGTGGACTTCGTCACGTCCATTCTCTACGCTTGCCTCAGCCCCAATTCTCCTCTATCTATTTCAAAATCTACTTTTATATCATTGGTCCCTCTAAATCTGTTCCATACTTCCCCCCATAAATCAGTGTCAGTTTTTAAACACAGGTGTGGGGGGGGGGCTATAAATTCCATTTCATTCCATCTCCTGACCGATCAGAACAGGGTACCATATTAAATGATAATGCGCGGAAACTCCGGTATCAAGACGTGATACCCATGCTGACCTCAATCAATTCACTACATCCACGGGATATTGGTTTGGTTCGTGCCATACATTCTTTTAGGAGAAGTGGTGGGGTTGATGCTACATGGGGATTTATCTGTTTCTTGGAATGTTAACCAATGTGTGAGAACCTTGTTCTCCACAATGCCCGTCACCCTATATGTCACCCTCTGTCAACCCCCCAACCCAACAAGCGACCCATTGCGACCCGGCGCATTCCAACTAAAATTCTCACACTTTGGTTGCAAAGCGTCGAGGCCAAAAAAAAAAACAAGAAGAGGCGAAGCTGTTTGGGGAAAGTCAAGGGAGGTTGGGGGTCAAATGTCCTACCCTAATGAATTACCTTGTGACATAATGGCAGAGCTTTCAAGATGATTAGTCCAAGTGTATCGATCTCCCCCGCCCCCCCCCCCAACACGGGCAAGTTAATAACCCCCATGGATCAAGTGGATAATACCCTGGAGCAAGTGGATAATACCCTGGAGCAAGTGGATAACCCCCTGGAGCAAGTGGATAACACCCTGGAGCAAGTGGATAACACCCTGGAGCAAGTGAATAATACCCTGGAGCAAGTGAATAACACCCTGGAGCAAGTGGATAATACCCTGGAGCAAGTGGATAATACCCATGTAACAAGTTGTTAACCCCATGGAGCAAGTTGATTTTATGTTATTTAACATTTCAGCATGCCTAATTTGATGTAATTAACGTTTAATGTTGATTTTAAGATTTTGTTTCATTGAATGTTTATATTATAATAATTCATGTCATTAAAGAAGATACCATAAACTTCAGTCTAGATTTCAATAAATTTTTGCATGAAAGTATAGTAAAAAATGTAACAACAATACAGTATTAAATTGCAAAAAAAAAACATTTTTTTTAATCACATGTGCGTGAGTTGCTGTAAATATTGCATTGTTCAAAGTACTCACTCAATTGACGTAGGTGGTGGTGTCTGAGGGGTAAAATGTAACGAGTGCTATTGTCGTCATCATTTTTCAGTCACGTGGGTCACACATAAATGAATGGGAAGTTCAAAAATTGAGAGTTCAATGTTTATCATGATATTTATACGACGTTAGTATATCCCCCTCTCTATCTCTTCATCTCTCTCCCTCTGTCCCTCTTTCTCTCTCAATCTCTCCCTCTCTCCCTCTCTCTCTCTATCTCTTACTCAATCTGTGTATGTGAATGTGTTCTGTATCACTCACTCATACCTGTGAGGTGAGGAAAAAAAGAAATTCATTGTTCTTAGTGCTATATCTCAGTGTCTTAATGTTTTAATGGGTTTACTCAAAATACGTCATACACACTCTGCAAAAAAATGTATATGCCCATCACCCTATCTTCTCCTGCCCCCCCCCAACCTATGTCACCTGCCCCCCCCCCCCCCACAACCCTACAAGTGACCCATTGCGACCCGGCGCGTTCCAAATAAAATTCTCACACCTTGGCTGCCCAGCTTTAGGCAAAAGCAAGTAGAGGCTAAGCTTATTGGGGGAAGTCAAGGGGTTTGGGGTAAAATGTCCTACCCTGATGCATCACCATGTGACGTAATGACAGAACTTTAAAGATGGTCAGTCCAAGTGTATCAATCTCCCCCTCCCCAACACGGGATAAGCTGATAACAAACTGTGGCACGTTGATAACAGCATGGAAAAAATTGATTACACCATAGATCAAGTTGATAATACCCTGGTATAAGTTGATAACACCCTGGGGCCATAGGATAACACACTGTGGTTATGTTGATGAGATGTAGAAATAAATTTCTGACTTGAAGTGACTAATTAATAATTCATTAGTTTTTATTGCTTAGTATGGAAGTTGATGCCACAAATTGCGTCGACTTCGGTTTACGTCTTATTCGGTTTTCGTCGGTTTTGTTTCACGTGTTATTCGGTTTTCGTGGATCACTAGAATAAATTAACGATGAACACCGAACTTTGATCACTTTAGGCCTGTGTCGTGTCTCTTCCGTTATCTTGCGCATTAGTCGTGTCTGAAGGAAGTTCTGTTGTCTCCCATGGCAGCATGACGAGAGACCGGTTCAACTCCTGCTCGCCGTCGGAGACCACACAGTAGTAGCTGGAACCCCTGTCGAACTCGTGGGTCCACATGCTCAGCCTGGTCATGAACAGGTTCTCCAGGCACCCGCTGCAGTCATGCGATGGAACTGGCCCCACAGTCTCGACCCTCTCGTCATCGGGGGATATTATGATCTCATCGGCTGACCTCTTCTGCAACCAACTCACGTTCATCTTCAGTTGACCCTGGCGGAAGGGGGTAAATACATACATATAATATATAATATATAATATAATATATAAACATATATATATTAGGGTGGCTTACTTTATAATGGGAAAAAAAGTTAATTTTTTATCTTGAGCATTTTAGTTTTCTGGTTCTCTGTGATTTAAAACATGCATATACCAAATTTCACACCATTTGGGCTACTATAAAAACTACCTCAGTGCACTTGTTATCTCGTGTTTTATGGTAATCGGCAGCTGCATTAAATGAAAATTTTGAAAGGTTTAATATGCTTTTTTTTAGATACAAAGAACAATTATATTACACAGTAGGAATTAAACAGTAAAATAATACTAGTTACATGACACATTAACCTGACTGTATTGCAGAGTAGTTCTAAGTACGTCATTCAAAAATACTTTTTTTGGTATGTGCTTTTTGTGTCCTAAAGGTTTTCAAGTTGCGATCTCTTCAGCACAGTTGATTTTTTTGGTTGCATCTGGAAACTCTTTGCGATGCTGTTCAACAATGTGGAGCAAATCCTACATTTTCTCATCTGATTTGGTGAGAGATGAGTTGAATGATGACGCCAGTGCAATTCCGCGCTCGGCACAGTCATTGACAACATTCAAGGAAGAGACCACTGATGTTGCCTTTTGAAATGACGGAGTTTGTTGCCATGTGGAAGCATCGGTCATGAGAAAATTTGTGGGAAGTAGAAGAGCATTAAAGAAGAGCAGCTATGACGAGGTCACAAAATCCTTTTATGTCACATTATGAAGTGCTGAAGGATCATTTGTGCTGCGGATTCACCTTCTTTCTTTCTGATCATCAGAAGATTTCTTCATGAATTGCCTCAAACAAGCGCAAGGTTTTTTTTTCTCATCCACTGAGACACGTTAAGAAAAAAGAACCAGAGGAATGAGTTCTGTACTAAGGTACCAGAGATTTCGGTCAATCTTTTTCAATGCAGTCTGATAAATGAAGAGAGAAACATTCTTAAAATCAATAAAAAACTTGATGAAATCCAAATCATTCAGAGGTGCGTCTGATAAAATGGGACACTGAATCCCAGCTTTAATGTTAATCAATGATGCAAAGATACCAAATTCTGCAATTGATCTTCATGCTTAGTCAGCTTGAAGTGATGACGAAAGAGATAAATCTTCATGATGTAGATTATTCTAGACAGACATACACCTTGCATGGTGATAAGCTCCTGGAACACGAAAACGCGACCCAAAATGTGGGGGGAATTCCTCCCAGGAAGATAAGATTCAGAGTCAGAAGTTCTTTGTAATTTTCACGTGGCAAATATCTTGAGTTGTCTTTGTCTTTCAATTGGAGAATATTTTAACGAAATGTGAGGACTTCTTCTTTTAATGGCTTGAGGTTTGCGCCAGTCGAACATCGTGGCATATACTAAATTCTGCCAGTCTTTTTTTTTTGGTCAAAATGTCTTAAAGTGCTTGAATAGCAGCACATCCGGTCCGGTTGTACTACCCCCAAATGTCTTATTGAAGTAGGCTGTGTTTGTAAACATACCATTGGCCAGTAGGCTTAGTTAGATGAAGTACCTAGCTCATAAACATTGGCATGTTCACTAGACAGTATATAAGCAAAGAAATAGGTCATGAAAAAATAGTATCCAACTAACTGCCAGACGGCTGTGTTTGTAAACATACCATTGGCCAGTAGGCTCAGTTAGGGGAAGTACCTAGCTCAATAAACAGGAGTTGTGTCAACTTCTATGCTAGTTAGATGAACAACACTTTTAAACCTAGTAGTCATAACTAAATGAATGATGTTTACATGGCCGCAACAATTGATCTTTTAAAACTTGATTTTTATAACTAAACTGAAAATGCACTGGTGAAGCTGGCTATTTATATGAAAATCAAAATTCTCGAGATTTCTAGAATTTTCTGGAACATTCTTAAGTTTTCCACGTTTTTATAGAAGCTCCTAGAACCTTCTTTATACATAAATACATTCATAATTCATTCAAAATGATTTAAAATTTCAGTGACGATGAGGCATTACTAAATAAAGTAATTTATTTATGAAATTTTTCTGTGCTGTTTTGAAGGTAAAGGAAACAAAAAATAAAATGCTTATTTTTGGCCACCGTAATATATATATATATATATATATATGTGTGTGTGTGTGTGTGTGTGTGTGTAAATAGATAGATAGGTGATAGATAGATATAAATCAATAGATAGAGAGAGAGAGGGGGGGTGAGAGACATAACTTTAGATGTAGTAAATGTAGCATTGTGAAAGTGCTAGCAAATAACTAGCGCTTAGCTTGGTCTGTTTTCTTTAAATCTAACTCAGTTGTATCTTTATTTTATTTTATTTGGCAACAACAGAATAATAGCTTGATTCAATAACAAAACAAGAGAATAATAGCTTGATCCAATAACAAAACAACATAATAATAGCTTGATTCAATAACAAAACAACATAATTATAGCTTGATCCAATATCAAAACATTCAAATCTTAAAAATGTCAAATATGGCCAGTACATTTCATTCAAAGATTAATGAATACTATGAATGTGTGGCAATTGTTAACTTCTACTAATTGATGAAAGAAACACCTGGCATAAAACAACTTGGAAACATATTGGTCTGTGTGAATCGTAACTGCTTTGAAACAACTTACTAACTCGTAGCTGGTATAAACTGATTAACTCCAATTAACATGCACACCGGAATTTTTTTTTTTTAATTTAACTTATATTTTACAAAATGATATTCAATAAATATGCTATCGCGAATCTATGTTTTGTATTAACTTACCATCTATATTACCTTGAACTTACCATCTAAATAGCTGTGAACTTTCATCTATAATACCGCGAATTGACCATCTATATTACCGCGAACTTACCATCTATGTTACCGCGAACTTACCCTCTATATTACCGCCTACTTACCATCTATATTACCGCGAACTTACCATCTATATTACCGCAAACTTACCATCTATGTTACCGCGAACCTACCGTCTATATTACCGGAAACTTACCATTTATGTTACCGCGAACTTACCCTCTATATTACCGCCAAATTACCATCTATAATACAGTGAACTTACCATCTATATTACCGCGAACTTACCCTCTATATTACCGCGAACTTACCCTCTATATTACCGCGAACTTACCATCTATATTACAGTGAATTTACCATCTATATTACCGAGAACTTACCATGTATATTATTGTGAACTTACCATCTATATTACCGCGAACTTACCATCAATATTACCGCGAACTTACCATCTATATTACAGTGAACTTACCATCTATATTACTGTGAAATATCATCTATATTATCGTGAACTTACCGCCGCAGTACAGAGTACTTCATGTTTCCCTTCAATGCTGATGTCGTTCTGAATATCCAGTAGTCGAAGTAGCTTGTCTTCTTTTTAACGAATTGGTGAAAACAGATAATTTACGATTAAATGGTTTATCGGGAATATTTTTATTTTAATTGTGAAGGGACAATACATTGAGTATAGGCCATTGTAAATATCGTGACTTCCTTACGTATCGCTTAACCGATTTATTATCTCTAATTTGGTTATTAATCGGTGGTTTATAAGAGAAATGCTATTTGTATGGTAATCGATACTGTATTTGGCGGGATCTGTAAAATTTTCAGGTCATGGCTTAAGTAACCGCTATGTCTCCCGTGGTGCCTCCATGGTCATTGCAATATCAGCTAAGGTGGGGATGTCAGAAAAGCACCATAAAAACCATCCAACTACTGGATTATTCTCTCTTTGAGATTTCATCTCATCCTTACAGGGACTTCACACACTTTATTTTATTGTTTTCGCAGTGCCAGACCAGCCAACTGGAATTATTATTATTTTATTCCGACGAGACGGACTCCGTAATATTTTTTTTTCGGGGACCGTCTATATATATTGCGCCTAATCCTAACCCTTCTCTTAACACTAACCCTAATCCTAGCTCCGAAAACAAAAATAAATAAATTATGCAATAATATGCAGTCCGTCTGCCACACATGCGCTGGTCTAGTAGCCACTTCCTTTTCTTTTTTTCATTTGGTGAAAGATTTTAATAAAATATGTTTAAACAAACACACACACACATATGAACAAAGTTATCACCCGTGCATGTGACGTCAGCTACGGTGGTGGCGTACGTTTTGTTATCACCGGCCGTCATCGCGGTACAACGATACTGGCCAATATCGCTGCAACATGCGTCCCTGACTGTCAAATGGACACTGATGGATTCGATGTTGCCCTGCAATCTCGACTTAGCTATGCCCCCTGTTGTAGATGTTACCCAGTCTCTACCTGCAGGAATGTGCTGTAGAAGAGACCCAAAACAAACAAATAAATACCGTATTTCCCCATGTATAAGCCCGCCCCCCCCCTCTTTCCAATTTTCGGACTGTGCAGTTTTGAAAAAAATATTTTATTAGAGAAACAAGTTATAAAGAAAGAAAATGTACAAAAATCAAGATTCATAATAATCACTCATACACTCCAACCCATGCCCCCACTCCTGACTTTTTAGGCTTGAAAATTTTGGAAAAAAAAAGGGTGGCTTATACATGGGGAAATACGGTAATTATAAAATAACCGATACGGTCGTCAAAAAAAAAACCCTGCTATATTGGACACTATAGTAGGTCGTTTAAAGTGGCAAATAAGTCGTAAGTTTGATCTATAGGCTATAGGATTCAGACTCAAATCCATGCGAGCTCAGTTAATCTAATCATGCTTTATGTCCCGTAGCGCCTCCACTGCTATGCACATTCGGCTACTTATTTTATCTAATGTTGTTTTGTTGCTGTTGTTTGCAGTGGCGCAACCAGCAAAAAATACTGGCGGGGGAGGGGGCGTCACGTATTGAAAAAAGACAGTTTGACAGTCTTTTTTGTAACTTTATAACGTAAATTATGTATTGATGATTTAGCCTGGGTGGGGGGGGGTTATGCACCCTCCCCCCCTGGTTGTGCCACTGGTTGTTTGTTTGTGTAACGTTAAAAATTTTCCTTCACCACACCCATCTCTACATCCACAGGTGAAACTTTTATCTCCCCTATTAAGCTAGCGACACCTACCCCCCCCCCCCTTATCTTAATTGACATTTCCATAACATTATATAACCCACTTTCATGACTGAGTCTCAATTTAAACTCCTAAGTTAAGATTTGATGCCTTTTAAGGGCACATTCATAGCAAGCTTGATTTCTCCCCCCCCCTCCTAAAGTCATACCCCTGACCTTTGTGTTGCCATAAATAATTTAGTAACCAGAGAAAAGATGAGTACAGCGCTGACTAGCTTAGAGCAGACACAGCCAGTTAGAAGTAGTTAACTATTGTAGATCTGCTGGTAGCTAGAAGTAATTAGCTATTGCAGACCTATTGGTAGCTAGAAGAACTCTTTATATAGTATTTAAATAATTAAAGTTTAATTATAGTATTTTTTTATGCATTGAGCTGAAAGGAGTTTGTCCTTTTATATTTAATGTTGTAATTATAACGTAACATTTGGCGAGCTGATCGAGTAGTATTGAAAAATACAACTGTACATATTAGGCGAGCCTGAAGTCTTAACAACACAAGGTTACAGTTGTTGTTTTTTTTTTAATACATATTATTCATAAGCTTTTAAAATCATCATTTACATGTGTGAAAGCATTCCCTTTGATCATCGAATAACTGGCCAGAGTTTTGAATTCATCGTCCAAAATAGTTTTTCTCTCTATGTCTAGAAGCAGGAGTGATTTGACCTCCCTGGAATGTCATCGAAGCTCATCGCGTCGCAGGTAACCTCTAGTGTGTCTTCGTTTGATATGACCTGTTTGCTCAGGGTCGGAGCAGCATCTGTTTAAGAACACTGCTATAAATTTCCATTTTGCAATGATGATTTTAAATCAACTTGAACAAAAACAGCGAATCTGGATGTAAACTGGCTAATCATTGATTGGGGCTACACTTATAGTTTTAGCTAAATATTATTTAAGCTAAATATTGTTTTAGCTAACTATTGTATTAGCTAGGTAATCTTTTTAGCTAAATATTGTTTAACTAAATATTGTTTTAGCTAAATCTTGTCTAGCTAAATATTTTTCTCGATAATTATCGTTTTAGCTAATTGTAGCTAAAGCTAATTATGGTTTTAGCTTATTATGGTTTTAGCCGAATTGTTAATTATGATCATTTAATCTGATAAATAATTTTACCTGCTGTTCCCACCATGAGGAGCACAAAAAACCATCTCGTGAGTAATCTACATAAAGTGAACATATTCACTGCACCTATTACTGCATGAAAACACGGTATTATCATACTGATATAAGATGACAGGGGTTACAGTAGATTAATTAAATGTAGCTATGTCAAGTACATGTATATCTAAATTTATCCATTACATACTTGATAAACTCGTAGAGCTATTTTTTTTTACTGTGAACTGTCAAATGAATTAAATAAATTACTAAATATGTTTTAATATAAAATCAGGTTTTTACTTCTTCAAAACAGGAAGTTGTATTTTTTTTCTTTAATACACAATTTTTTTTTTTGCTTTGGTGCTAATAAGTGCAATACACTTGCAACCTATAACTATAAAAATCTTTATGTTTTTCTATTGTCTCTGTGTCTTGTAGCGGTCACCTGTAGGGTCACTGTGTTTTGGCATGTCCATTCTTAACCATGTCTACTTTAAGACTGGGAGCAACTACAATGTCATTGGCATTATTGTGAGCCACAAACATATCCATTGAGCCTTTCTTTACTTTTGTTTACATTATTGTGAGCAAAAACATATCGCTGAGCCATCTTTACTGTGGATTAAATTATTGTGAGCCACAAACATACCCACTGAGCCATTCTTTACTGTTGTTTACATTATTGTGAGCCACAAACATATCCACTGAGCCATTCTTTACTGTGGTTGAACATTATTGTGAGCCACAAATAAAATCAATTAGCCATATCGTACTGTGGTGTACATTATTGTGAGCCACAAACATACTCACTGAGCCATACTGTACTGTGGTTTACATTAATGGGTGCGCCACAAACTGTACTCACTTTGCCATACTGTACTGTGGTGTGTATAATGCGATGCGCCAACATAACTCCCTATATCGGAGTGTGTTTAAAATCTAAACATAGATCATATAGACAACTTTCTCTACCCATGGCCAGAACTGGCGGTTCTCAAAGTGTGGATGTAAACCAATTAGTGACTGTCCAGCTGATTTGTCGAGACACCAACGAAAGTAAAAATTTCAACTATTATTTTAGCCTTTTTTTTCTCTTGTCTTACGTGTGGGTCACTATTTGGTCACTATTTGGTCACTAATTGGTCACTGATTGGTCACTATTTGGTCACTATTTGGTCACTAATTGGTCACTAATTGGTCACTATTTGGTCACTAATTGGTCACTAATTGGTCACTATTTGGTCACTATTTGGTCACTATTTGTTTTTTATTTGTTCCTTGTTTGGTCCTTTTTTGTCACTTTTTGGTCAATTATTTGTTTCTTATTTGGTCCTTTTTTGGTTCTTATTTGTTCCTTATTTGGTCCCTTTTGTCACTATTTGGTCAAGACAATATTTCAGAGACTGAAGTACAAGCGCATTAACCAGTCACCCTTAATTCCCTAACTAATGTCAGTTTAAGCGTTAGAAGATTGGTGAGGCCGTGTACAGATGGACAGATAAATAGATAGCAGATAGATATATTAGAGAGAGATATATTGGAAGATAAATACATAGATCAACAGATACATAGATGATATATATGTATATCAACAGAGAGAGGGGGGTGGGGAAGAGAGAGTGAGAGAAAATAAAAAATCTAACACTTTGTAACTGAACTTTAAGGTACACAAGAGAATTTAATTGTATAAGCATGTAACTCTTAAAATCTTACCTGGTTGAAATGTTTTGTTTTGTGCAAATTAGCATTATAAATCACTATTTTGTATAATTTCATCTTTTCTGATGTTTAGTTCAACATTTTAAGCTTTAAACATTAATGGACAATAACTTATCCATAAAAAATGTACTTCATATTTTTCTTAATATAAATCTGAAGCGATGGGAGTAACTTTACGTTTTCTCGATTTATTTCGTTTTAGCGTATCCGTTTTCTCCACTCAAAACTTCTATTTATTTTTTTTATTCCCCAATTAAACTAATTAAGGGATCTAACCGTGTTTAAAAATGATGAACCGCTAATAAATGGATGACTTCCCCTGCATGAATAATACTACGTGTTTCAAATCATAATTCATGCTAGCACGTAATAACCGCATGCAGGTAGGTCAAAGCGGTACACATGTATGTCTCCCGCTCTTCAGTCAAAAGCGTCATTAATAAATGTAAACTAAACTGCTTGTTTTAAACTTTGTTTGGGTTAAATGGGGGTTGGCCGCATACTTACTTATTCAAACATGAGAAGATTAAATTTTATGAAAAACCAATAAATTAGAAAATAGATAGCTTTAAAAAAAAAACTCTCTTTTTATAGTGTTTAAGTGTTTCATTTTAATTCATAATTTTTTTACAATTAAAACTAAATATAAACTGATAACCATCGATGTTTTCAAATAAAGATGAATGCAACAGATACTATCAAAATTTCTTATGGTTGGTTGCAGATAGTCTCATCATAATAGCTGTAGGAAAGGGGGGGGGGAAGTAAATTTAGTTGAATTGTATGCTGTAATGTACATTCAGTGTGTGTGTGTGTGTGTGTGTAAATGTAACATCATTTGTAATGTTTTATACTTGTAGGGTCAAATCGTATCTATTGATAACGACAGTCAATGCATTTGGGAATAAGAGTACGTAGACAATGAGAAGCATACTGCCTGTGGCGTAGGGAGCTTAACAAGCACAGTAGCAGCTGCTTGGAACATTCTGGAGTAGTCACTTGGTTTCATGAAACTGGAGACGTATTTAACAAACTTAGTTTAATGAAAGTAATGTATATCTTTCTGAAATACAGTCAGTAACATACATCTTTATGACAAACACTTTGTAATACTATCGTTTTTATCGCTGAGGTATTTTTTAAAGATATGTATCATTGCTCATTGTGGAAGTCTTTGGGAGGCGGGGTGTCACCCTGAATTTCCGCACCGGGTGACACCAACCGTAGTTACGCCACTGACTTGAACAAATTATCTTTAATGAGCTTTTATTTTTTGACTATAAACGCTGCCAACTTTGAAATGTGCATTCAAACATTGGATAGTTGAATAGAAATTTGGAATACACCATAGGTAAACGCACGCTTTCGTATCAATCGACAATCTATGCTTTATTACTTGGTTTTTCTAAAGGCGAAAATGTGGACCTAAACAGTTTGTGGACTTAAACAGTCTGTGGACCTAAATAGTTTGTGGACCTAAACAGTTTGTGGACCTAAACACTTTGTGGACCTAAACATTTTGTAGACCTAAACAGTCAGTGGATAGACATAAACAGTGTGCTCTGGTTCAGGTGGTAGAGAAATGTTTGGATACATTTAAATAACCAGTCAAGAACTGTTTTCAATCTGAGTATGCTTTAATCATCTATTCAGGTCTTTGCAGTTGGTCACTTGAGGTCACTTATCGTGTCTTTTATCACTAATCATTCTAAATAACAGAAATATAACTATATCTTTATAATGTACGTGCACATTCGCTTTGAAGACTTTGACTCTCCGATATTTGAGCAACTGTAGGTTAATTTAGAGTAGCAAATGATTTAAAACGACTTTGTAATGGAACAAGATTTATCGTAACGGCGGAGGGGGGGGGGGGTAAAATAGGAATTTGTTATGGAAAAAAAAATCCTTTAGCGACCGTGGGGGTGGGGGGGGGGAGGCCTAGGGTAGTTGCCTTTATCCTTCATGATTCAGTAGACTGTCCTGCCAGCAGGAAGAATTTAATATTTTTTTAAGCTAAGCTATTGTCCCCCTGTGGACAAAGTGGTAGATTAAAAGGGCGTACCTCAACATTATGTAGCAAGCAGCCCGGCGATTTCCAAAGCTAATCCCGGTGACAAATGACGCACCTCATCAGCCCCCCACTATTTCTACGCCGATGTGTATACATTTATACCTACACAATCACGCTGCTTTAAGAATTAGCATCGACGAGAGATGACTTTAGTTTACCATTGACATGGATTGTTCCAGTCACATTAGGAGGGCAAGTTTTGTTCTCCTCGTCCACAACTCGGACATCAAAGATATCAACATGTATACCACAGTTGTAGGACTGGAAACTTTTTTCTGAAGTTAAATGTAAACATTTGATTCATTAATCTATTCTTTCCGATTGTTTTCAGATTATGTTTCAATTGGAATATTTGGTGAAGAGAGTTAAATATGATGAATGGAACGATGAGTTGATGAATGGACAAACGATTGGATTAATGGTTGAATTGTATGATGGATTGTTGGATGAATGGACTGAAGTTTGGATGAATCGATGGATGAATGGTGGGATAATCGAGCGGTGAAAAATTCTAAGCTTTAAAAATGAAGCAAGGTGGAAGTGATGATGAGTTTCCCAAGTCAAATACGTACCTGACATAAGTTTGAAAATGAAGCCGGCAGGCAATTTTTTATAGACAAACAGCGCTTCGACATTCACCAGACAGAGAAACAGTTAACATTCTACACACCCTTTGAGGAGATCGTCTTAAGGGCATAAGGGCTTATTGGGGCATACGGACATTTAGGGCATACAGACATTTAGGGCATATGGACATTTAGGGCATACGGACATTTAGGGCATACGGACTTTTAGGGCATACGATAATTTAAGTAATAGAAAAAAAAGGTAGGCTAATCATTTCAAACTAAAAAAAGACTTCGTACTGTGACCATAATTGTTTTAAATAAATTACTATATATATGAATTCATATCATTAATTCGTGCGTACAAGCATTTGTTTTATACAGCATCAGACATTACATCTGTCATTATCAGAATCATAAAAAAAAATAGAAACTGACTAGTATTCTCTCTCTCTCTCTCTCTCTCTCTCTCTCTCTCTCTCTCTATTTCTATCTCTTTATCTATCTATTTATTTATCTGCATCTCTTTCTTTTCTAAATATATGGTTTTTTTCTACAACGAAACGACAATAAACAATATAAATAAAATATGAAAAGTTATAAAAAAAAAACAACAACTGCATTTCAATTGTTAATTAAAAAATAATGTATCCAAGTAACATTTTTATTCGTAGTAACATAAACTCTAAATATGTAAACAAAATAATTAAAATCATATCATGCTACATATGGTGTACGGTACTCAATCAAATAAGAAGAAAATGAGAACAACTTAAGTAAAAAAATAATAAAGAAACAACAGAGATTAATAATACAAAGTGACGCCAAATATATATATATATATATTTATATTAAGTTAACATATTTGTATACATTCATGAACGAAGATCTCTGGCAGCTGGCGCTTGGAGAAGGTCTTGGGATCAGGAGATGAAAATTTGTAACCCAACTTGGGGGAATTGAAAAGAACTCCCAAAAACAGAGTACGCTGTCGGTTGATTCAGAGGATATTTGACCCGCAAGGAGTTACAGAAATTATAAGAAAGTAAACATATGTGTGGGTGCGTCTGATGTGTGTGTGTAGAAATTCATTTTTTTGTCAAAATACCAGAATTCAGCTCTCTATAATCTATGCAGTCTGCTTAAATATAATTACAAAAAAATGTTTTCTATATAAATTAGTGTTACCCCCGTTTAGTTCCATAATTTTGTGTTAAATTTTTGTGTTAATTTTTGTGTTTAATTACACTTTTTTTTTTACTATTTATGTTAATACTAGCTGTACCCTGCAAACCATTTGCATAGAGTTATATCCCCCTTAGACTTGATCGGTAGGCTAGGTTATTTTTGGTTTCGGGCAGATCCGATTATTTTTTTCATGATTGTATTTTAAACTGGAATACTGTTATATTAATTCTTTACTTTCGATTTAACGCAGCGCCCAAATCGCTAGTATTATATTATATGTTGTATAGGTCTATAATTAGGTGGATAGCTAAAAAAAATACTCAACAGTATTAAAACAAAAAAAAAAAAAACATTGAATTCACAGTAAAAAGATTTCAATTGCGTTTCTTTTTTTTTCTAAGTGGAACATTTTTAGGGGAAAAAGTTTCACTTCGGCTCCGACAGCTACGTTTGTCCTTTGTATCCAAACTTCTCTTCGGCCAAGTTTTTAAGTTTAACTTTATCTAGTTTGCCATAGGATAATTCCGGGAAATCCTCATTGAAAAACTGTGAAAGAGAATAGTTTAAATTTAGAGTCAATTCTCAGCTGTCAGGCTGGCTAGATATCGGAGTCAGTATTATATGCAATCAAAGTATTATAAAAATAATAGTGGTCTGGGTTATGCGTAAAATCAAAAGTAAAGAATATTAACAGCAATATTCCAGTTTAAAATAGTCAAACTTACACAATAGTAATAAAAATCATGAAAAAATCGGATCTGCAGGAAACCAAAAAAATAACCTAGCCTACAGATCAAGACTAAAGGGATATAACTCTATGCAAAGATTTTGCAGGGGACAGCTAGTAAAAAAGTATTATATATGATGCATAGGAATGAAATATATATATATATATATATATATATATATATATATATACATTAAGGTGATAACGATAAAAAAATTATGAAACCACTCGCAATCGAGGAATCTTTATATGTAATTTAAGAATATAAATTGCATTTTTCATTTTTTTTTAAAGTTAAAAGTTAATATATATATATATATATATATATATATATATATATATATATATATATATATATATTAAACAAAGGCCCGGTACCCGGACCGGCGAGTAGGCACACAGTTGGAGTTGAAAATGGTGATACATAATTGAGCGCGTTAACAGTCAGTCTATATACTCGCAGTGGCCCCACGGACATTAACAGATTATTGTATACCAAAATAAATTTGAGAATATGGACACCTAATAATACATCAAATAAAGTTCATATATTAAATAGTTCCTCCCAAAAAAAAAATAATCAGGACTCACTGTGGGTAAACATAAACAACCCCCGATGATTAAACTCTTAAAAAGGGGTGGGGAAATGCTAGCGAGTCATTGAAAAGTTATAGGTGCCATGCATATAAGTCGGTTACAATTGGTCGAATGATAGAGAGTCTATTTTAAATAATAAACTTTTAAAATTTATATTTATTTCAGTAGGTCAGTTAGCAGAGCGGTGTACAGCGCATCAACTGTCTATACGAGACTCATGGGTTCGATCCTCGGGAAGGAGCAATGGAATTTCTCAAGGTCCTCGTGAAAGTCGGTTAAATATTCCCTAAGGTAAAGTAAACGCCACTTAAATGGGTGATTGACATACGCTGAAGAAGTAAAGCTAACTGGGCGTTGTGCTAACCACACTAGCCCTTTATATGTCGTGGTTATAGAAACAGACGAATTCTACACTTCATCTTAACGATGGCCCTTTAGGGTTCAGAGAGCTTTTTTTTTTTCTCACTCATAAGAAAGTTTCGGGAACTCTATTCACTTACGTATACTCAATTTATACATTCCAGATAAAGATGGAGTGTTCATCTCTTATGTCGTTATTTTTTAAATGACTCATAAAAACCACTCCTTAACTCCACAGTTTTCCAGATAATAGAGAGTATAGAAGAGTTTAGATTATATATATATTAATATATATATGTGTGTTTGTGCATGTGTGTGTGTGAGTGTGTGTGTAAATTCCTTGTAAGGAAAATATGTTTCATTTTTTTATTCCCTAAATAGTCGTTTCTAGGACATTTAATGTGTGATCCAGGTTATCTAATGTGTGGTCATTACATCTAAAGTGTGGTCCAGGGCATCTTATGTGTGGTCCAGGGCATTTAATGTGTGGTCCATGGCATTTAATGTGTGGTCCAGGGCATTTAATGTGTGATCCAGGGCATCTAATGTGTGTTCCAGGGCATCTAATGTGTGGTCCTGGGCCTACATCGCATGACCACCCGCCCCAATGAAATACATTTAGTTTATATGTTTTCAAACCTTATAAGGGCATCATATTTATTAATTTGTTATGGAAATATCATTAATTCATATTTGACATTATTCAATAATGACTATATATTTGTTTATTCAGAAGTAAGTAAAGATTATATATATATACATTATAACTAAATCTATTAATTATGTTTTGACCCGATTATAAATACATCTATGCAACCTAGATATTTGATGGAAAAGTTGACAGGTTATTTCAAACAGTTTTAGTCATAAACTTATTGCACTACACAAATACGCAATTTCATTTTGATAAAGTGCACCACAGTAGTTCTACCCGAATATGGAGTAACTAGTAGAAAAGCCTGCTAAAGCTGGCTGAACGAAATCCGACAGAAACGACAACAAAGACATATACGAAATACTGCAATAGAAATGAACGTTTAGCTTTTATTGCCATGAACGCAATACGATATGAAAACTACCAGCGAGGGAGAAAAACGGTTACCACGAATACACCGCACGATATAAAAACTACCTGAGAGGGAAACACAGGGTTACAACCATAGATTTAAGGTCGCATACACCGCACGATAAGAAAACTACCTGAGTGAGGCACACGGGTTAGACGATTATGTAATTAAGGATGATAACGTTTTCTCTCCCTCATTGCCATTTCCTCACACTGACAGGAGGACTGATGGTCGTGAGGTAAAGTGCTTGACTGTCGACCTGAGGGTTCGTGATTCGTTCAAGGTAAGAAAGAACACATGGGGTTTCTCCAGGTGAGATTTGTTTTAAAGTCTCCCTGACATAGGAAAGTAAAACGCGGCTGGAGGTAGATTCCACAATACAACCCTCTTATATGCCGTGGATCAGGCCTTTAGGCCGCCCCCCCCTGCGTTTTGTCTGACCTCATCTGCTTGTTTTCTCTACTTAGTAACATTTATTTCCTGCCCCCACCCAGCTATTGGCCTGGCCCCTGCTGTAGAATGCCTGGCCCATGCTTTAGAATGCCTGGCCCATGCTTTAGAATGCCTGGCCCCTGCTGTAGAATGCCTGGCGCCTGCTTTAGAATGCCTGGCCCCTGCTGTAGAATGCCTGGCCCCTGCTGTAGAATGCCTGGCCCATGCATTAGAATTTTCACGCTACGGACTGCCGTGGATACAGAAGCAATCCCTCAAAACCACTTCGCCAGCCGTCCACCCTGCTACTTTGTGGTTGATGAAAAAAACCCAAATATCTCCAGAAACTTCGTCGCTGCCGTGTGGTCATAACAAAATTGCTCGCTACAAAATAAAAGGCTACTCTGTGGTCACAATAAAATTATTCGCTACAAAATAAAAGGCTACTCTGTGGGCAATAAAATTACTCGCTACAAAATACAAGGCTACTCTGTGGTCACAATAAAATTATTCGCTACAAAATGAAAGGCTACTCTGTGGTCACAATAAAATTACTCGCTACAAAATAAAAGGCTACTATGTGGTCACAATAAAATTATTCGCTACAAAATAAAAGGCTACTCTGTGGTCAATAAAATTACTCGCTACAAAAAAAAAGGCTACTCTGTGGTCAATAAAATTACTCGCTACAAAATAAAATGCTACTCTGTGGTCAATTAAAAATACATTTGACACAAATTTAAGCTGCCACTGAGCGGTCAGTACACCTCTTTTACACAGTGATGACCTTAGGTCAGTACCACGTGGGACTTTTACCATTTTAGTTCTTTTAATGTTTTTTAAGCAAGAGTATTGGGCGGTATTTTGAAAGTTTGCCCAGGCGCCCCCAAAGTTTGGCCTCTCCCATATAAATGTAGTTGCTGTATGTAGTTGCTGTCATAAGAAGTATGATAAAATAACACTGTATAACAAAACATCTCCATGTGACCTACTGTATACCTAAGTACTGAGATGTCGGCTTTTCACGTGAGTAAAATTGAACACTATTACGTACCATGTAAAATCCTGGCCTTGGGGTTATCTCATCAGGTAAATTCGCTAGAAACATCTTTTCGCAGTACCTGCGTATATCCTCGGCACCGGAAGTGCTTCCAGCTGATATTTTGATACATGCGCAGATGTTCTGGTTTAAAACTGGATCTGAGACCTGGTTTTGAAATATGAATTTGAGCAGTATTAATAGAATATTGTCTAATGCTTTTTTTTTTAAAAGGAAAAATGATTTCTAAATTAATATTACCTAAAAAACGTCTGAATCTACTGCAATCACACACATATACACACACACAAACACACACAAACACACACACACACACACACAAACACACACACACACATATATATATATAAGTGGCTACGGTTGCAAGGAACGGGACTCCGTGTTATTTTTTTTTTCGGGGTCCAGCTATAGATGCGCATGCGCGGCAGACGGACTGCTTATAATTGCATATTTTTTCTTTGTTTTCGGGACAAGGGTTAGGGTTAGGATTAGGGAAAGGGGTTTAAGGGGTTAGGGGGTTAGAGTAAGGGATAGGATAAGGGTTAGGGTTAGGAGTAATATCTATAGCCGGACCCCTAAAAAACATTTTGGGGTCCGGCTATCGCGTATGCGAACATCTACAGTGGTAAAAAAATAAAGTCCGTCTAGAGTGCTAGAGAGCAAGCGCATCTATAGTTGGACCCCGGAAAAAAATAATACGTTTCTTTGGAACCGTAGCCACTGCGTTTTAAAAATGTGGTCAGTAATTGATAAGGAATGTCTTATATACACTATATATTATTTATACAATGCTGAATATATACCACTCAAGCATTAAATCGACATCTATTTGAATCCATTCTTCATAACGACTTGACTTACAATTTCTAGCAGACCTGTAATACCTATATGTAATGTAATACACACAGTTGTATGCCGTTTCCTACCGGCACTACGCAGGCTTGTAGCACATCCGGGTGCTCTGTGATCATCTCCTCCAGCCAATAAGGGTAAACGATCACGCACCCGTAGTTGATGACGTCTTTGTTCCTCCCAAGCACGAAGAGGTTCCCAGCATCATCTATGTATCCGAAGTCTTCTGTGTTTAACCAGCCGTCTTGTGTGAACGCCTTCAGAGTATCAGGGTCAGGATCTTCAAGTTTATTTAGGTATCCATTGAAACCACCTGAAAGCAATATGAGCATATACATATACTATTAGGGTGATTCATAATTGCATTGTAAAACAAATAATTTTCTCCGATTCTAATGCATTGTGGTTCATTTTTTTTTTCCTTTTTGTAAAAGCAAATCAAGAAAAACTTAACTTTTTTGAAAAAATGACCACTTTTAGAGGTCGCTCAAGCGACCCGAAATTTCACTATATGAAATAATGCGGCAGTTCTGGTGTGTCGGTTGCTTGCTTTTGCTATAGTGCAATTTAAGTTCATTGTAAATTTAAAAGTATACCGTGATATTTGAATTTTAGATCATATCTAATTTTATTATTCAAGTTTGCTGGATAATAAAGTAGTTTTTGATTAACTACAAATTATTGAATCGATATGGCATCCACATGAAATGGTAATTCACACATTGTATTGACAAAACGTATAACTGAAGTTTTGTTGATTGTCAAACGGATTCGTGTCTGCCTAGTAATGACATTGGGTCATGCTATGAAGATGGTTTTCTAAAATTACAAGGTACTGAACAAGACAATATCCGAAAGCATTACGGTAACTTAACGATTTTCATAAAGAAAAGTAGTCTAAGAGAATCAAAGAGTAGTTGAAGACGAAAGAAGACATCTGAAGGCTGCTGTTACTACTTGGTCTACAAACAACAGCGAAAGTGAGGATGAAGGTAAAGATGACGTTGATTATGAAATTGAGATTCCTGTTTACTACAAGTAGAGAAATTTGAAATCAGAATTTCAATTTACAAGTAAATGCCCATTGGTCATTCACTAGGACGGAAAGATAATGGAGGAAACTACAGATTATCCACAGCAGCAGTCACACGTAGACAATTTAGCTGTAGTTTTAACTGAGAAAGAAGTTGAGAAGATTTTAGGTTTAGCTAAAATACCAACCGTGCTGGTAAGGCACAAGCCAATGCAACAATACAGCTGTTAAGACTATGTGAGGTAACTAATGAGATTATTGGTATGTGTTTTGACACAACATCCTTCAACACTGGTGTTACTAACAGGACATGTAAATGGTTGCAAGAGGAGCTGTTACATTTTGCCTGCCGACAGGTGCATTGGAGATGGTTTTTTTTCTCTGTGGCTCCACAAACAGCCCCACATTTACGTCAAAGCTTGAATCTGATGTCCTGTGAGTCGTGATGCTCCGTTTAAGGATCTATTGTTATTCAAGCAGATCTCACGAAATTCTTTCATATACAAAACGGTATCTGATGCTTCGAAAATGAGATTTGAAAACTGTAACAATAGCTATATCATTGCAATACTACACAGTTACATTAGGAGGGCAAGTTTCGTTCTCCTCGTCCACAACTCGGACATCAAACAATTTAAAATGTTTACCACAGTTGTAGGACTGATAACGTTTTTCTGAAGTTAAAAGTAAACATTTAATTCAGAAGTAATTTTTGTTGTTTTTTTTTTTTTTTTTTGTTTTTTTTGAGATTTTAAATTTGAATTTTTTTTTTTTTACAAAGATCGGATGGATGGAAAAATGGATTGATGAATGGGTAGATTAATGGATTAATGGACGGATGGTCACATAGATTGTTAGATGAATGTACCGATGTATGGATGGAGTGACGGACGGATGGTGGAATGATCAAATGGTGTAAATTCTAAACTTTGAAACTGAAGGTCAAGGAAGGACGTAATGTGGAGGTTCGCAGATTCAATTAATTTTTAAAAGTTTAAAAAAAAAAGTTTGGCATTAGTTTCGAAAGTGAAGGCGGCTGGCGAATTTGGTAGCAAAACAACGCTTTAATTGTTGGCATATTGAGGGAAATGTGAAATTCTACACCTCATTTGACACGATCGTCTTAACGGCATAAGGGCAAACGGACATAAGTGCATACGGTTATAATAATGGCACACGGACATAATAAGGGCATACTGACATAAGGGCATACGGACATAATAAGGGCATACGGACATATGTGCATACGGAAATAATAAGGGCAAACGGACATAATAAGGGCATACGGACATAAGGGCATACGGACATAATAAGGGCATACGGACATAAGGGCATACGGACATAAGGGCATAAGGACATAAGGGCATACGGACATAAGGGCATACGGACATAAGTGCATAGTGACTTAATAAGGGCATACTGACATAAGGGCATACGGACATAAGGGCATACTGACATAAGGGAATACTGATTTAATAAGGGCAAATGGACGTAAGGGCATAAATACATGTTCAGTGCAAAAAGACATTAGGTTATACGGATATAAGGGCATACGACATAATAATGGCTTACGGACATAAGGTCATATGGAGTTAAAAGAGCATACGGACATCTTGCAATACCTCAAGAGTTTTGAAAACATGTCATTTATAACTATAGGGACTATTCAAGCTATGTTTTACTATGTCAATCACTGTTTAAAGTACATTACAATATTCATGAATTTATTTCAAAGACAAGAGCGTATAAGGGTTCTTAGTATTGGTGATCAGCCATTACATAAGACATGATACTATCCTTAAATAGAAATAAAATGTATATCTTCTAAAACGGGGAATCAAGACGTCCAACAAAACATGCAGAATTTTTAATTTTCTTGAATGTTTGTAATTTACTGCCATTATAAGTTGCATACTATAATTTTATCTTTATGTCATCTTCGAAATGAAGTTTTAAAGTTATATTTTTTTCTATTCCCAGACCGCATATTTTCAAATTCGCGTGTAAAAGTTTTAATATATATATATATATATATATATATATATATATATATATATATATATATATATACATATATATATATGTGTGTGTGTTTGTGTGTCTGTAAAAAAACATTAACCTTTGATTACCCAGTGTTAAGTTAATACCAAAAAAAAATAATAATTAAAATGATTATTTTATTTCAAAAAAACCAACCATCTGCATAAGTTTTGGATATTCCCAAACATTCTGTGCTGCCGTAGCAAATGATGACTGTATCTGCCAAGTGGAAAAATTTCTTGGCCTGGTTCTGTAAATGACAAAAAAATAGTTACCCATTAAAAATACACGTGTACAAAGCTTATTTTTATGAAAAAAAAAACTGAAATGTAATTTTATTTTAAGTCTGAAAACTAAAAACTGGCTGTTGTAAATTAAAATCAAATGAAATAAATTGTTGATTGTCCAGGTTGCAGATACCCGAATTATTGAACTTCAGACCAAAATTAAAAAAAATTCATTCCGAAAATAACTGACTTTATTTTCAATTTAATTTAAAAAAAAAACATCATATAAAAAAGATGATGCAGGTAGCGTGTGGCGGGTTGCCGGTTGGAAGTAAGGTGGATCTACATGCACTAGCTCGACTTACAGGTAGCGTGTGGTGGGTTGCCGGTTGGAAGTAAGGTGGATCTACATGCACTAGCTCGACTTACAGGTAGCGTGTGGCGGGTTGCTGGTTGGAAGTAAGGTGGATCTACATGCACTAGCTCGACTGACAGGTAGTGAGTTGTGGTTTCATCAATTACACCCTTTGAACAACTATGGAGCAATTACACCCTTTAAAAAACTATGGGGCAATTACACCCTTTAAACAACTACGGGGCAATTACACCCTTTAAACACGTATGGAGCAATTACACCCTTTAAACAACTATGGAGCAATTACACCCTTTAAACAACTACGGAGCAATTACACCCTTTAAAAAACTATGGGGCAATTACACCTTTTAAACAACTATGGGGCAATTACACCCTTTAAACAACAACGGAGCAATTACACCCTTTAAAAACTATGGGGCAATTACACCCTTTAAACCACTGTGGAGCAATTACACCCTTTAAACAACTACGGAGCAATAACACCCTATAAACAACTATGGGGCAATTACACCCTTTAAAAAACTATGGGGCAATTACACCCTTTAAACAACTACGGAGCAATTACACCCTTTAAAAAACTATGGGGCAATACACCCTTTAAACAACTATGGAGCAATTACACCCTTTAAACAACAACGGAGCAATTACACCCTTTAAAAACTATGGGGCAATTACACCCTTTAAACCACTGTGGAGCAATTACACCCTTTAAACAACTACGGAGCAATAACACCCTATAAACAACTATGGGGCAATTACACCCTTTAAAAAACTATGGGGCAATTACACCCTTTAAAAAACTATGGGGCAATACACCCTTTAAACAACTATGGAGCAATTACACCCTTTAAACAACTACAGATCAATTACACCATTTAAACAAATATGGGGCAATTACACCCTTTAAACAACTACGGAGCAATTACACCCTTTAAACAACTACGGAGCAATTACACCATTTAAACAACTATGGGGCAATTACACCCTTTAAACAACTACGGAGCAATTACACCATTTAAACAACTATGGAGCAATTACACCCTTTAAACCACTGTGGGGCACTTACACCCTTTAAACCACTGTGGAGCAATTACACCCTTTAAACAACTATTGAGCAATCACACCCTATAAACAACTATGGAGCAATTACACCCTTTAAAGCACTATGGGGCTATTAAACCCTATAGACCACTATAGGGCAATATATTGCAGTGCTCTTTTTATATTTCGACCCAATTTGATAATGCAAAAGACATAGGTGCATAGAGGGAATTTTCACCTTCACCCGAAACTATTCTTTTGGTTCTCACCTGGGACACCTAGGTCGACAGTCGAGCGCTTTATCGCTCAAAGTAAGTCCCTCTCATAAGGTTGAAATAAATAGCGCGGATCGCCTACACATTATTAGCATTATATAATTAGCTATTATATTAAGATGTATGTCTTGTAAAAGTTAGTCAATAATAATAAAACACTGGCTGTACCCCGCAAAACCTTTGCATTTAGTTTTATTCCCCCTTATGTTCGATCAGTAGGCCAGGCTATTTTTGGTTTCGGACAGACCCGATTTTTTGCATGATTTTATTACTATGTAAGGTTGCAATATGATGTTAAAATGCGAAACAAAATTGAATTTTGTCACATTTTGGCCTTTGGGTTTCATGTTTGAAAACCGCAGAAAATGTTCAAAACTGTAAATTTATAAATAAAAACAACATTAATCGAATCGATACTCCGGCAAGACTCCCTTTCTGAATTCTTCGTTTCTACTTTCAATTTGAGACTGCTATTATTATATATACTAGCTGTACCCTGCAAAATCCTTTGCATAGAGTTATATCCCCGTAGGCGTGATCGGTAGGCTGGGTTATTTTTGGGTTTCGGGCTGATCCGATTTTTTTATGATTGTATTTTAAACTGCAATACTGTTGTATTTTTAATTCTTTACTTTCGATTTAACGCAGAACCCAAATCGCCATTATATTATTTTATATCTTCCGACCTTTGTTATTGCCTGACCAATCACCATGAGGTATTTAAACCTGTGAGGAATGAGACCATCAACTCTTTTTGCATAGCCCAGGTGCTTGTTCGCTTCAAGTGGAACCATGAGCGCCAGTGCACATTTCTCTTTTGCCGCCGCTTCCCAGAAGTCCTTGCAGGCAGAAGTGTGATCGAGGTCATAGTCATCCTTCAGTACCCTGGTTACTGGCACCAGAATGTTATGTAGAAAACATAAATTGAATGGAAATTTAGAGAACAGGCAGTTTTTTTTATTCGTCAATAAATTGTTAATTTAGATAGCAGATAGGCAACATTTGTGTGTTATCTTTTTCTTTGATTAGTCATTATACTGGATTAGTTCAACATCTACCCATTGATTCGTTTTTTTTTGTTTACCTATCATTAAGTCAGTATACAAGACTAGATCCAAATCCAAAAGTTCGTGCTCTCCAAACGGACTGAAGTCATTTTTAATGCTGTTGTCCATTATTTCTCTGTGTGTTTTGGGCACCAGTTTAGAAAATCCCGTGGACCCAGATGTGTTGAACACAACCACGTTGTCATCGGGGCAGCAAGTATTGACGAACACTTCTTCATTGCAGGTTCTTAGATCTTCAAGCAGTGGTTTTCTTGACCTGGTTGAATGATTATAATTTAAAGTTATAAATTAATTGACAAATGTTTGTCCACAATATATTAAAATGGTAGTCCATTAATAAGTTTTATGTATGTTTATTTTTAAAAATGAAATGAATGTGGAACTAATTAAAACTCAAAACGCATTCCTTTTTATGATGTTTTTAATAAAAAGTTAAGCTTGAATGCACCATATTACCTGCAAAAAAAATCTTTCCACTAAATGTATGTTTTTTTATCAATCAAGAAAAAGATAGGAGTATTTATTCTCTTTCTAAACAATGACTGGTTTGTTTTGTGTCATCATTATTTATGCGCTATGATTGATACATGATTTAGTATGCATTGTTAATGTATTCTGTGAAGGCCTAAAACCAAACAGTTCAAAGGGCTGATTTTACGGGAGTCGCACTGGAGACGCATAGAGCACGAGATCTTTTTCTAGAAAGGATGAGGGACCCAGATTATCCTAGATCGTCCAAGGCTTCATCGCTTTTGTCTTGTTCTATTTAACTATATCTAATATGCGTGATGAAATAAGCTTAAATAAACGTTCACTACTTACCCTGTGTTATTTCTTGAAACCAATATGGCTGATTTTAAGTCCGGAGCCATCTCAACGGAAATATCCGAGACGAAATCGCTGGAGTCTTTTCCGCAAAGTTTAGACTGTAGAAGGTTCCACGTTGGGGATTGGTCAGAGTTTGACATGATGATACATTTACACTTGCTTTTACGTGCAGCGTGGTACAGATCTCGTCCATCAGACAGAAGATGCTTAAAATTAAAATGTATCTTTTTTTATCTTCTCCACCCTTAACTAAAGTAAAACATTTGTACATCTAGGCACGCGGTTCTCAAACCTTTCCCCTATAGGGTGGGGCAAGTATGTCCTCCGGTACCCCCCTCACACGTAAGTTCTTCAAACCCTTGGTTGTGTTAAACAAAAATGTGTATGTCGATGAGTACCTAATGGCGTATTCATGGGGGCGCAAGGGGGGGGGGGGCAAATGCCCCCCCATGACATTCTAAAAAAATGTAATAAAAGAGGGGGGCATTTGCTCCCCCCACCTTACATTTTTAAAAAAATTCATAAAGTTGTTATTTGCCACCCCCCCCCTGGAAATTTTTTGCGTATCCCTGCATAATCTTTCACTGTATCACTTCGGTTTAGAACCGCGGATCTAGACACAAATTTAAATGTTTTTTTTTTTTTAAAGAACAGCAAAATCTAAAAAAAAACACGATTTCTTTTAATGTATGTAACATAGTATCACTATTACATGGTTATCTTACGAAGGTTTTGGAGGGGGAGGGGGTGAAGGCGGGGGGCGGGGGGTCAGCAAAGGTATGGTACTCTTCATTGCGTTGGTATGTATCGAAATAAAGTAATACATTGATCAAGCTAAAGGGTCTCTAGTTCAATATCAATTGAGGATCGGTGGATATTTTAAGTCATGGTTAAAGACTCTGGGTGGGACGGATGGCCGAGTGGTGTAGATACTCGACTGTCGACCTGAGAGTCTTGGGTTCGATCCTCGGTGAGGACCATGGAATTTTTCCAGGTGAAATTCGGTGCAAAGTCATCCCACAAGTCCAGCCAGCTTGAAATGGGTACCTGACTTAAGTTGGGGAAGTAAAGGCGGCTGGGCGTTGTGCGAACCACACAATCCCTTTATATGCTGAGGTTAAAGAAACAGATGAATTCTAACACTTCATCTGCCCCGATGGTCCTTTAGGGCTATTGGAACTTACTTATTTTAAAGACTCTGGTATGTCTCCCGTGGTGCCTACATTGTTATTGTCCCTATCGAATTTCCTTGGGGTGAAAGATAGGGGCGGCAAAAACCGTCCCCTTAGTGGTCTATAGGAATTAAGAGATTTCATCTCATACTTACAGGGACTTTACACACTAGAAAACGTATGTAACACTATACTTTTACGTTCAAAGTGACACATCCGGCCAATACAATAAAAAATTATCTTACTTTGGTAGAACTATGAAAAATGTATGCAACGCAATACCGTTTTGTTCATAGGGACACATCCGGCCAATATAATTCCCAGGTCAGTAACGACTCTCTCTGGGCAGTTGGGCAACGTGTTGGCGATTATGTCCTGTTTTTGAAACCCATAACGACGCAGTCGGTCAGCGAAACGTCCAGCCAGTGTGTACAGTGTCGTCGCGGTGTACGGATCACGTTTCCCGTTGTTGTAAAACACAAAGATTTCTTTATCCGGGTACTGGTCGACTAGGGAAGTGAAACTTTCATTGATCGTTTGGCGAGGTTGCCAGATTTTTGTAGATGAAGAGCTCATTTTTTTTTTTAAAAGTTAAAAGTTTGCTAAATGTTATTTTGACACAAAATAATTTTTAATAATCCTGTGGAGTAAAAAGTAACGTTTTCATTGAAGTTCAAATGTATAACATAACATAAATAGGTATAAAAATGAATAAATAAAAACTTTCAAATGGTTTGATGATGTAAGATTCAAGAAAATTCTAATAAAATCTTTTTTTTTTTGTACTATACGTAATAATGGAATTAGTTTTTAAATGACTTACATACACTAGGATGACAATTCAATAATGAATAGCTCAAAGTAATAATGATAAGAAATATATATAGTGCAGTGCGGGGGGGGGGGCTAAGAGAATATTTTTGTTGTTACATTTATTATCATTTAGTTATGATTCTTGACGTTCAAACTCATCTGAATACAGCATTCATAACAAACTCATCTGAATAAAGCATTTATAAAAAGTTCTCCCGCACATATTGAGCAATTAAAAAAAAATGAGCAGATGTCATCTAGAATGTCATACATGCGTGAGTGGTTGTAAATAGGGCGTTGTTCAATTTACCCACACACACACCCACGCGCACCCGCACACAATCACACACACACACACCTCTGACATCGGCTGGTGTCTGAAGGGGTCAAATGACGTGAGGCTGAGTGCTACTGTTGTCATAATTTATTCATTTATTTCCTGGGTCAAATGGTCGACATATAAATAAATTGGAACTTGAAAGCACCGGGTTTATCATGGGTTTTTTTTTTGTGGTTTTCTTTAAAACGTCAGCATATCTTCTCTCTCTCTCTCTCTCTCTCTCTCTCTCTCTCTCTCACACACACACAAACAACCACACTCTCTCTCTCACTCTCTCTCTCCCTCTCTCACTCTCTATCTCACTCTCTCTCTCCCTCTCTCTCTCTCTCTCTCACACACAAACATACACACTCTCTCTATCTCACTCTCTCTCTCCCTCTCTCTCTCTCTCTCTCTCACACACACAAACATACACACTCTCTCTATCTGACTCTCTCTCTCCCTCTCTCACTCTCTATCTCACTCTCTCTCTCCCTCTCTCTCCCTATCTCTCTCTATCTCACTCCCTCTCTCTCCCTCTCTATTTCTCTATCTCCCTCTCTCTCCCTCTTACTCTCCCTCTCTCTTCCTCTCTCCCTTTCTCCCCTCTCTCTCTATATCTCCCTCTCTCTCCGTCTCTATTTCTCTATCTCCCTCTCTCTCCCTCTTACTTTCCCTCTCTCCCTCTCTATTTCTCTATCTCCCTCTCTCTCCCTCTTACTCTCCCTCTCTCCCTCTCTCTCCCTTTCTCCCCTCTCTATCTATATCTCACTCTCACTCCCTCCTCTGTCTCTCTACCTCTCTCCCCCTTCTCCCTCTCTCTCTCCCCCTTCTCTCTACATCTGTATGAATGTGTGTGTGTGTGTTTGTGTATCATTCACGCATACCTGTGATGTGAGGAAACAGTAAATTCATTACTCTTAGTGCTACATTCCAGTGTCTGAATGGGTTTACTCTTAATATGTCATCCACACCCTTAACGAAAAATATTTTCCCGTCCCCCTATCTACTTCCTGCCCCCCCCCCACCTTTGTCACCTGCCTCCCCTCCCCCCACGACCCTACAAGTGACCCCATTGCGACCCGGCGCATTTCAACTAAAATTCTCACACCTTGACTGCCCAGCTTCCAGGCAAAACCAAGAAGAGGCAAAGCTGATTGGGGGGAGTCAAGGGGGTTGGGGTAAAATGTCCTACCCTAATGCATCACCTTGTGACATAATGACAGAACTTTCAAGATGATCTGTCCAATTATATCAATCTCATCTAACACGGGGCAATTTGGTAACAGCCTGTAGCACGTTGATAGCACAATAGCGAAAGCTGATTACATCATTGGTCAAGGTTGATAACACCAGGAATCAAGTTGATAATACCCTGGGGTATGTTCACAACACCCTGGGACAATTGGATAACAACCTGGGGCAAGTTGATAACTCCCTTGGGCAAGTTGATAACCCCGTGGATCAAATTGAGTATACTCTAGGCCAAGTTGATAACACACTGGGGCAAGTTGATAAAACTCAAAGGCAAGTTGAAAACAATCTGGGGCAAGTTGAAAACACTCTGGGGCAAGTTGAAAACACCCTGGGGCATGTTTATAATACCCCGATGCCTTTGGATAACACACTACGGTTACGTTGAAGAGATGTAGAAATAAATTTCTGACTTGAAGGGACTAAGGAATAATTCATTAGTTTTTATTGATTAGTATGGAAATATCTACTTCCAATTGCGTCGGCTTCGGTTTACGTCTTATTCGGTTTTCGTCGGTTTCGATTTACGTGTTATTTGGTTTTCATGGATGACTAGGATTGGATTATGGACGAACACCGAACGTTGATCGTGTCTCTTCCGTTATTTTGCGCATTTGTCGTGTCCGAAGGAAGTTCTGTTGTCTCCCATGGAAGTATGACGAGAGACCGGTTCAGCTCCTGCTCGCCGTCGGAAACCACACAGTAGTAGCTTGAGCCCCTTTCAGACACTTGGGTCCACATGCTCAGCTTGGTCATGAACAGGTTCTCCAGGCACCCGCTGCAGTCATGCGACGGCACTGGCCCCACAGTCTCGACCCTCTCGTCATTGGGGGGTATTATGATCTCGTCGGCTGACCTCTTCTGCAACCAACTCACGTTCATCTTCAGTTGACCCTGGGGGGAGGTGGTAAATATATATATTAGGGTGGCTCACTTTATAATTTTAGTTTTCTGGTTCACTGTAATATAAAACATGCATACACCAAATTTCACACCATTTTGGCTGCTATAAATACTGCCTCAGTGCACTTGTTATCTCGTGTTTTATGGTATTCGGCAGTTGCATTAAATGAAAATTTGGCACGGTTTAAAATGCTGTTTTTAGATACGAAGAACAATTAAATTACACTTTAGGAATTAAACAGTAAAATAATACTAGCTACATGTCACATCAATCTTACTGTATTGCAGAATAGTTCTAAGTACGCCATTCAAAAATACAATTAAATTTTTTTTTAGTCTATGCTTACTGAGTCCTGAAGGTCTTCAAGTTGCAATATCTTCAGCACAGTTGATTTTTTTATTTATTTGCTTCTGGAAACATTTTGCAATCCTGCTCAACAATGTGGAGCAAATTTTACTTTTTCTTCTCTGATTTGGTGAGAGATGAGTTGAATGATGTCGCCAGTGCTATTCCCCGCTCGGCACAGTCATTGACAACTTTTAAGGAACAGACCTTTGCTTTTTTCTTTCTGAAATGACGGAGTGTGTTGCCAGGTGAAAGCATAAGCCACGAGAAAATTTGTGGGAAGCAGAAGAGCATTAAAGAAGAGCAGCGATGACGAGTTCACACATTCATATAATGTCACATTATGAAGTGCTAAAGGATCATTTGTGCTGCGGATGCACCTTCTTTCTTTCTGATCTTCAGAAGATTTCTACCTGAATTGCCTCAAGCAAGCTGCAAGGCTTTTTTTCTCATCCACTGAGACACGTTGAGAAAAGAGAACCAGATAAATGAGTTCTGCACTAAGGTCCCTGAAATTTCGGCCAATCGTTTTCAATGAAGTCTGAGAAATGAAAGCTTCTTAAAATCAATAAGAAGCTTGATGAAATTCAGATCATTCAGAGGTGCGTCTGCTAGAAAGGATCACTGAATCTAAGCTTTAATGTAGAGTTTTTTGTAGACCAAGAATGCAAAGATACCATATTCTGCAATTGATTAATCTTCATGCTTAGTCAGCTTGAGTTGATGACGGAACAGATAAATTTTCATGATGTAGATTATTCTAGACATCCACCTTTGCATAACTGTTTACATTACTATTATTTGAAACAAAAACAATAGCGCAGATCGATAAAGGCACCGCACAGTCGCACATCTACAGACGGACCCGAAAAAAAAATAATACGGAGTCCGTCTAATCGCGCACATCTATAGCACATCTATAGCTGGACGGCGGAAACAAAATAAAAATAATTCCAGTTGGCTGGTCTAGTAGCCACATCCATTTTTTTTTGTCATCTTGTCATCACTGTTCAGTTTTGGTGAAAGATTTTAATAAAGTACGTTTAAACACACACACACACACACACAGACAGACATATGAACAAAGTTATCACCTGCGCATGTGACGTCAGCTGTTGTTGCGTACGTTTTTGTTATCGCCAACCGTGACTGCGGTACAACGATACTGACCGGTATCGCTGCAACATGCGTCCATGACTCTCAATCGGACACTGATGGATTCGATGTTGCCCTGCCCTCCCGACCCAGCGTTTCCCCCTGCCATCGTTATTTTCCAGCGTCTACCTGCAGGAATGTACTGTAGAGGAGAGACCCAAATAAATAAATAAATAATAATAAAATAACCGATACAGTCGTAAAAAAAACCCTGCTATATTGGCCACTATAGTAGGTCGTTTAAAGTGGCAAATAGGTCGTAAGTTTGATCTATAGGCTATAGGATTCAGACTCAAATCCATGCGAGCTCAGTTAATCTAATCATGCTTTATGTCCCGTAGCGCCTCCACTGCTATGCACATTCGGCTACTTATTTTATCTAATGTCGTTTTGTTGCTGTTTGTTTGTCTGTGTAACGTTAAAAATTTCCCCTCCACCTACCTTCACCACACCCATCTCTACATCCACAGGTAAAACTTTCATCTCCCCTCTCAAGCTAGCGACACCCACCCACCCCCTATCTTAATTGACAATTCCATAACTTTACATAACCCACTTTCATGACTGAGTCTCAAGCTAAGCTCCTATCTTAAGATGTGATGCCTTTTAAGGGCACATTCATAGCAAGATTGATTACCCACCCCCCTAAGCTCATACCCCTGACCTTCGTTTTGCCGTATTAAGTTAAGCGAAGAAATAATTTAATAACGAGAGAAAAGATGAGTACAGCGCTGACTAGCTTAGAGTAGACATAGCTAGTTAGCAGTAGATAACTATTGTAGATCTGCTGGTAGCTAGAAGTAATTAGCTATTGCAGACATGTTGGTAGCTAGAAGAACTCTAGTCTTTAAATAATTAAAGTTTTATTACAGTATTTTTTATGCCTTGAGCTGCACGGAGTTTGTTCTTTTATATTTAATGTTGTAATTATAACGTAACATTTGGCGAGTTGATCATAAGCGTGCAGCATTGAAAATATAATTTTACATATTAGGCGAGCCTGCAGTCTTAACAACACAAGGTTACAGTTGTTTTGCTTTTTTTTTTTTAAACACATATTATTCATAAGCTTTTTAAATAATCGTTTACATGTTTGGAAGCATTCCTTAAGATCGTCGAATAACTGGCCAGATTTCTGAATTCATCATATATATATATATATATATATAGAGAGAGAGAGAGAGAGGGAGAGAAAGAGAGAGATTACTTAAGCTAAATATTGTTTTAGCTAGCTAATCTTTTTAGCTAAATATTGTTTTAGCTAAATATTGTTTTCGCTAAATCTTGTTCTAGCTAAATATTTTTCTGGATAATTATCGTTTTACTAATTGTAGCTATAGCTAATTATGGTTTTAGCTAATTATTGTTTTGACCGAATTGTTAATTATGATCATTTTATCTTATAAATACATTTACCTGCTGTTCCCACCAAGAGGAGCATAAAAAACCATCTCGTGAGTAATCTACATAAAGTGAACATATTCATTGCACTTATTACTGCCTGTAAACACGGTATTATTATACTGATATAAGATCATAGGGGCTAAAGTAGATTAATTAAATGCAGTTATGTCAAGTACATGTATATCTAAATTTATCCATAACATATTTGCAAACACATGGGGCTATTTTTTTTTCCTTTGAACTGTCAAATGAATTAAATCAATTACTAACTATTTTCTAATTTAATATAAAATTAGGTTTTTACTTCATCAAAACAGGAAATGGTATTTTTTTCTTTAATAAATTTTTTTGTTTGCTTAGGTGCTAATTACTGCTATACGCCTGCAACCTATAACTATAAAAAATATTTATGTTTCTCTATTGGCTCTGTGTCTTGTACTGGTCACTTGTAGGGTTACTGTGCATTCTTAACAATGTCTACTTTAAAACTGGGAGCTACTACAATGTCATTGGCATTATTGTGAGCCACAAACATGTCCACTGAGCCATTCTTTACTGTGGTTTACATAATTGTGAGCCACAAATAAATCACTGAGCCATATTGTACTGTGGTGTACATTATTGTGAGCCACAAACAACCTCACTTTGCCATACTGTACTGTGGTTTACATTAATGTGTGCGCCACAAACTGAGCTCACTTTGTCATACTGTACTGGGGTGTGTATAATGTGATGCGCAAACATAACTCCCTATATCGGGGTGTGTTAAACTTTTTTATATCTCAACATTCGTCATATAGAAAACTATGGCTACCCATGTCCAGAATATGCGGTTTTCTAAGTGTGGATGTAAACCAATTAGTGGCTGTCCAGCTGCTTTGTCGAGACACCAACGAAAGTAGAATTTGAACTATTCTTTTAGCCTTTTTTTTCTCTTGTCTTACGTGTGGGTCACTGTTTGGTCAAGACACTATTTCAGAGATTACACTATAAGCGCATTAACCAGTCACCCTTAATTCAGTTAAGCGTTAGAAGATTGCTGATAGATATATTTGAGAGAGAAAGATTGGAAGATAGATAGATCAACAGATAGATAGATGACATACAGGCATATATATATGTTGAAATGTTGATGTCTCACCCCACAGAATATGTCTGCATGTTAACCTACAAAATTTCAGCTCATTTGGACAATGTTTAGAGGTCCCCCAAGAGGATTAAAGTTCCAGATTTTGGTGTAAAATCATTCACGGTCAAATCTAATACAGCGTTAATGTTGCAATATAAACGAAACTGATATATTAAGTAACAAATTGATGCTTAGTATTGTATATAATATTAAATGAAACAAAGTATATAAATCTTGAATGGTTTATATTTTGAAATTTGAAATTTAAGTAAAAAATTATGATAAACAAAGTTTTATTCATTTTGTCAAATTAATTCTTGAATCAATGTCAATCTGCTTGAAAAATAATTATAATAAGCAATGCAAATAAGCATCCATGCTAATTATTTTGTACTTTGTACTGTAGGGTAGACAAAAATTTAAAAAAGTCCGGTAACATCGGGCAATAGCTTACCATCCCAATGTACAATTGATTTTGAGGGAATATAGTCTTCTTTTATACATGCTGCAGCTTGTTGACGACAAAGCTTGCGATGACGATGCATTGTGCTCTTGGAAAATACTGTGTCAGATGTCGGAACACCAGATTCGTTGAATGCGGATGCAAGTATCATTGTTGATTTTCTAATGCTGGTGTTCGTTCTGTCCAGCACTGCAGCAACTTTTGGTGATATGATGCTTGACAATTTAGCATGCTTAGTTTAATAAAATTAAATCTTCAAGAAATATGCACATTCCTTAAATTTTGCACATTAGGTATTTTATATGTTTTCTAGCATATATTACATTTTCTAATTAAGAATCACACAATTTCAACTCTAGTTAATGGTAGCAGTGAGATAAATATAAGTATATTTAAACTTCATTTTACTCAACTATGGCATTCAAAAACTGCAAATTATTTGAGCCATGATTCGTCTGGATTTTTATGTTGGCCTAATACTGGAATTTTAAAAGCTCTTGGGGGACCTCTAAATGTTGTTCAAATGAGCTACAACTTCACCAATTCACTCATTGTACCCAAGAGACACATTTCAGGGGGTGAGACACCAAGATTTAAAAAAAAAATATTTTTTCGAGCATTTTTGGGACACCCTAATATATATGTATATATATATATATATATATATATATATATTATATATATATATATATATATATATATAGAGAGAGAGAGAGAGAGAGAGTGTGAGAGAGAAAATTAAAAAGCTAACACTTTGTAACTGAACTTTTGGATATACAAGAGAAATTAATTGTATAAGCAGGTGCATTATAAATAATTGTTTTGTCGAATTTCATCTTTTCTGATGTTTGGTTCAACATTTTAGCTTTAAACATTAATGGACAATAACTTATCCATAAAAATGTACTTCAGTCATTCATTTACAATAAGATCATTTTATCTCTTATACTTATAAGACGCATTTGTTGTCTGTCTGTCTGTCTGTTCCCTTATAACTCAAGATCCAGACAAACAAATAACGTGAAATTTGTATAACATACACATAATTACATGGGAAAGGTTATAGGACAGGTTTCGTTTCATCTCGATGGGTAGTTTAATTGTAATTAATTTTTTTTTTATTTTAGTATTTTACTATATTTAAGTAATCTCGACGGCGCCATAAATAAAATTCCTCTGTGACGTCATTTCCCGATGATCGAATACAACTTGCGCGCTGGTGCTGTATTGTGCCTTTGTGATGCAAAGAATTGTTGTTTTTTCATGCTCTCTGATTTGTACAGTTTAAGGACGGTAAAAGGAATGAAGAAGGATTTTAGAATAAGTGTGAAGCCATAATAATAAGTATATATATATATATATATATATAGAGAGAGAGAGAGAGAGAGAGGGGGGGGGAGGAGAGAGAGAGATAAAGAGAGAGAGAAGGGCAGGGGGAGAGAGAGGAAAGGAGGGAGGGAGGGAGAGAGAGGAGGGAGGGGGGGAGTGACAGGGGGAGAAAAGGAGGGGGAGAGAGGGAGATGGGAGAGGGAGCAGGGGGAGAGGGAGCAGGGGGAGAGGGAGAGAGAAAGGAAGGGAGGGAGAGAGAGGGGAGGGAGGGAGAGAGAGAGGGGGAGGGGAGAGAGAGAGGGTAGGGAGAGAGAGGGAGGGAGAGAGATAAAGAGTGAGGGGGGCAGGGAGGGATAGAGAGGGAATGAGGGAGGGAGGAAGGGGGAGAGAGGGGGAGGGAGAGAGAGAGGTGGAAAGGGGAGGGAGGGAGAAAGGAGGGTTAGGGAGGGAGAGAGAGGGGAGGGAAGGAGAGAGGGAGGAGGATGGACGGGGGGAGAGAAGGAGGGGGAGAGAGGGAGATGGGAGAGGGGCGGATAGAGATGGGAGATAGGGAGGGAGAGGGAGGGAGGGAGAAAGGGAGGGAAGGAGGGAAAGGGAGAGAGGGGGAGGGAGGGAGGGAGGGATGGAGGGAGAGAGAGAGGAAGGGAGAGAGGGGGTAGGGAGAAAACAGAAGGTAAACAGAAAACCTTATTTTAAACCCGGGCAATGCCGGGTACTTGCAACTAGTCTTTATATAAATCTGAAGCGTAGGGAGTATAACTCTAAGATTTCTCGACTTGTTTCGTTTTATCTTACCACTTTTCTCCACTCAAAACTTCTATTTATTTTTTTTTTATTCCCCGGGTTAAACTAATTAAGGGATCTAACCGTGTTTAAAAATGATGAACAGCTAATAAATGGGCGACTTCCCTTGCATGAATAATTCTACGTGTTTATGCAATGCTAGCACGTAATTACCACATGCAGGTAGGTCAAAGCAGTCCACATGTGCTACATTGTATGTCTCCCTCTTTTCAGTCGAAAGCGTCAATAATAAATGTAAACTAAACTGCTTGTTTTAAACTTTGTTAGGGTTAAATGGGGGTTGGCCGCACACTTTCTTATTCAAACATGAGAAGATTATATTATATATATATATATATATATTAGGGTGGGTCAAAAATTTTTTTTTTATTGAAACATTATTAAAAAGTTGTTACATCATGGTACTACTTGGAATATGTACAAATATTTGAAAACTACATAGTTTTACTACTCCCAACTTTTGTTTGAAATTTTTACTATATTTACTATGAGTTTTTTGTGACTGAACATGTTAAATTTGTGACCTAGGTTATTCAAAAAAGAAATGATATGCATATAAAATTTGTGTTTTATTTTATAACCTTTTTTTATGAATAACTAATTAGTTCAGACAACTGGGATAACCATTGCATCCATTTTTCTCTCAATATAACTGGTGTACCATGTATTCATTATCGGATCACGCATGGTTGTTTTATTTCATTTTTAATTAATTTTTCAATTATTGTATTAAGTTCTTCTATGAATATGAGTTCTTCTACAAGAAGTGCAACTGTACATTCTGTGTTTGGATCAGCAGCTGAATTGCCTAAAAGACAACTTCCAACCAGTGAAGATGTTTTCAAGGATATTGGTGGATGCTTAAAATGGAACAATACAATCATAGCCTTCATTCACGAGCGCACGCATTAGTGCATGAAGTTAAACAATATTATGACCAGGCTAGTATCCTTACAAATGACATTACCAGTATAATTGTTCGAGTAAAAAGATGCAGGTGTTAGGGATAGAGGAGACTGTAAATGTCCACAATCAGTAATAATTTCTGTGCTTGAGTGGACATTTTGGGTGGATCAAAAGATGGCAAGAAATATGTTCATAGACAATGTTGACAAGCAAACAACAAAAATATTACAAAATCGACAGAAAAGAAAACATTCATTGATGCAGGGTGGCGATCAGATAGGAACCACAAATGATAACGTCAATGATGAGAAAGATAATGATATTCTAGATCAGTGTCACAGGTTGTGACTAATTTATCGAAACTATCCCCTTACTCCAACCCTTAGCGTAATAATAGTAATAACGTTAATATGTATATTAAAGTAAACTATACATAACAATCTACGTTCCCGCTCCTCAGTTCTTCCCCACCCTCTTCACCCCACCCCGTAATTGGGTCACCGTCCAGGTGTTCAACAAAATCTCCTTCAACGAAACTCCGCCGGGCGTAGTACGGTGGTTAGCAGAAACATGTTACTTTCCTCGCTGGGAATATTCTCTGACCACCGGGACTATTCTCCAGTCGGTCTCTTCAAAGGGACAGCGACCCGCTCGATGTCCAGTTACTAAGGTCTTTGTCTACACGGCGTATTTCCCCCCCCCCTTAGGCTCCACCCCCTAATTTGAAAGTTTGAATGTAGCAGCTATCATATTTGATTGGTTAATGGTCACGTGTGAAAAGTGTTGAGCGAGGTAAAAGATATAGATTCTAGACAGTCGGCCCGGGAGCGGCGTCTTGACAAGTCGATTAGTGAATAGGCTCTGGTTGAGCGATAGAGAGAGAAATAGAGAGAGAGAGAGAGAGATCTAGAGTGAACACGTCCCTCAATTTATTCATAATTTTATATTGGATTACCTCGTTGCTGTATCTTTTTGGATTATCTTTGATTTATTTGAAAGGCCACCAGATCCCTGATACGGGCTGGTACCTCTGTGTATAATAAATATTTGATTGTTGTCACACGACACTTGTTGAGTTGGTCATCGTCACCTGTGTTACCTTTAATTGTTGTGGAGACTGAGTGTGTGGCAGGAATACAAATAAAATACGAGTCAAACTTTGAGTCAGCCCTCATACACTTAGACACAAGCCAAGGGTACCCTTCTCGGGATCATCAATATTCTGAGGGCCCTTCAAAGGGATCCTTAACAATCAGGATGCTGAAGATGATGAACTACTTGATGCAGACTTCTCCAGCGATGAGGAATGTTCCAAATAACAAAACAGATATCAATATGAAGCAATGGATCGATGTAAACTAAGCAATAGGGATACATGTCTTATCGTTAAAGCTGTTTTGAAGGACTTAAACATGTTAACACCATCTACAGCTCTGGATCCAGCAAAGATGCGTCGACATAGAAAAATTTGGAGAGATAGGGCAGCCAATGAACATACTGATGAGAGCAAAGATGGTTAACAAAAGCGAACAGGATTTTTGCGATCCATCTTGTCAAAGTGGGGCTAGAAACTTTTTCTATATGATACAACTGCTTCAGAACCTTGATACTGCTGATCAATCTATTATATTGCCTGTATTGGAAAATAACTGCTACTTTGCACATCCAGAAAACATTCTATTGGCTGCAGTTAGGACAATGATGAAGAAATTGGAAGGTATGCAGTAAATAAAATCATAACAGCACGACATAAACCAGCTCCATGCAGAGTTAGAATTTTTCAACAAAAATGACATAATCCTGAATATTGCAGCTAAATCATATGATCAGATGATTAACTGGGATCTTTGTGCAGTGACATCCCCTCCTCTGCTGCAATATATTTGTGATGATGAACTTAAACGCAACAACCCAATCATACTGGATCAAATTCCCTGTCACTCTCAAGCTGTTGAAAGAGCAATTAAAGAAGTTACTGCTGTTAGTTTGAAAGTGTACGGACATTTCAAACTGTACGGACATAGCTCTCGACATGGGATGGTTTTGCAAACAAAGAAATCATCGGATGTTCTTCCGAAAATTGAAAGCAAAGCAAGTTTCCTGTGACAATCCATAAACAGTATTATTCATATGTACATTGTATGATTTGCATGAACGATTTATAGATTTGTACAATTTCATATTACTTATACCAAACATTCTAAATGTTGTAAAATGTCATACATTTTTTTTTTGGGGGGGGGGGTACCTGGGTCAAAGCAAAATCTTTTTTATTATTAAAGTTTAAGACATTTAATATCTTAGTAATGATATAGTAGATTTAAAAATAATTTTGTTAAAAAAAAAAATATTAACATATTGATATTTGTGGGTGCGGCATGCCGCCATCTTGAAATTTATGACCTTTTTGTGGCAAATATTTCTGAAATATGTATAGACTGTTTCTAATAAAATGTAGTTTTATAATCAGAAAAGCTTACTTTAGGGAATGTCAAAGTATTTTTTTGATAATGTAATAAATAATTTTTTTATGAATTTTTAAAATTTTGTATGGTGAAAATAAGCAAAAAATGCTAATTTAGAAAATTAAAAAAAAAAAAAAGGACTTAAAATTTCTTGAAATGCCTCAGACATTCTATAAATGCACCTTTTCTACATAAAAATTAGAAGTTTTATCAAAATCTGACAGGTGGTTTTTGAGATTTTCTTGCCATAGTGAAGCAAAATGACAAAAATATTTTTTCTGAGAAAAATGACTTTTAAGTTTTTAAATTATTGAAGTTTCTGAATGAGTAACATTCTGAAAATACATTTTAATTGATCTAAAAAAAATTTCTGCAATATATTTAATTCGTAGTTATTATTGACATGTTTTAGTATCTAAAAATGTAAAAAAAAAAAATTGTTTTTTTTTAGACATAGTGCATTTTTTTCGCCCCGTACCCCCTTGAATTAAAAGTTGGGAGTGGAAGACATTATCTGATTTTTACAAATTTTACATTTTTACAATCAGTAGGACCATATGCAACTTTTTGAATATGTTTCAATTTCCCAACTCCAAAAAAAAATATTTTGACCCACCCTAATATATATATATATATATATTAGAAAACAGCTAGCTTTAAAAACTCTGTTTTATAGTTTCATTTTTCATTTTAATTCATAATTATTTTACAATTAAAACTAAACATAAAGTGATAACCATATCGTAAGTCTATCGATGTTTTCAAATAAAGATAAATGCAACAGATACTGTCAGAAGTTCTTATGGTTGGTTGCAGATAGTCTCATTATAATAGCTGCAGGAAGAGGAAAAAAATAGTAAAATTTAGTTGAATCGTATGATGTAATGTACAGTGATTTGTGTGTGTGTGTGTGTGTGTGCGTGCGTGCGTGCGTGTGTGTGTGTGTATGTGTGTGTAAATTTTAACATCATTTGTTATGTTTTATACTTGTAGGGTCAAATTGTATCTATTGATAACGACAGTCAATGCATTGGGACTAAGAGTACGTAGACAGTGAGAAGCATACTGACTGCGGGGTAGCGAGCTTAACTAGCACCCGGGGGCATAATACCTTTCTAGCGTCATCTCCCCCCCCCCCCATTTTAAAAACCATGTAATATTATATGTAAAATATACCATTTGGTGCCCCTTTGTGTGTAGCGCCCGTTTGATGACCCCCCCCCCATTTGCCCATCCCTCGCTACGCCGCTGCATACGGCGCTTAGTTCATAGAGGATTTTTTTTTTGTCCTTTTGATTTAATCACTTTTCTTGAAAATGTCTTATTATTAACGGCCAGTGGCGTCACTAGGTGGAGACTGGATGGAGGGGCTGGCCCGTCCCTTGCGTAACAAAAAACGACCGTCGGGGGAGAAGAAGCTTAGAAAGTATCTGTTTTTTTTTTTGTAACCACGACTGATGAGGAGATTTGTTAGGACTACGCCCAACCGACATTACATTCCAAGCATATGTCAGGTACTCATGTACAGATGTTTGGTACTTGGTAACATTCACCTGGACTTGAAAAAAAAGTTCTCACCGAGTTTGACTTTGAGACCTCAACAAGTGGACAGTCTACACTCCTCGGCCATCCGTTTCCTACAAGATTTCTATCTCGTAATTTTTTTATTCAATTTTACATATATTTATATATATATATATATATATATATATATATATATATATATATATATATATAGGCCTATATACTCTGTTATCAGCACTTTTAGCAAAATCAGTTTTTAAAACTATATTTACTCTGGTTGGCTATCAGCACATCCAGCAACAATAAGTTCCGTCATTGACAATCGCACCTTCCCTGCCGCATTCCGTGATGCCGTAGCAATAGATCTTAGCGCTGGTGAACTCATCGCCATTACATGTGCGTGTGGTACAGTCGGTCTCATCGGTGTAGTACTGACCAATCTGAAAAGTTTTTTTTTTTTGTAAGTATCATGAAGGAAAAAATGTGTTTCTCTTTTAAATAACAGAAAAATAACGTTTCATTATAGTTTGAAAGAAAGGTACTTTACTGGTTTCTTTATAACATGTCCATGTATGTGATATCTATAGCCTAGCCTACTGCTTAGCATTTATTTCGTAGAACAAAACTTGAGCAAATAAGTAAAGTTTTCCTTTTATATGATAACTAGCTGTACCCTGCAAAACCTTTGCATAGAGTTATATCCCCTTATGCTTGATCGGTAGGCTAGGTTATTTTTTGGTTTCGGGCAGATCCGATTTTTTTTTCATGGTTGTATTATTAAACTGGAATACTGTTGTATTAATTCTTTACTTTCGATTTAACGCACACTGGAAAAGAGTATTATTATATATGATTATTAGCTTTACCTCATAATGTGTATTTTCAAACTCGCAACCCATTGCCTGTACGACGATGAATCCCATTAGACTGATGACAAGACAAATATTCATTTTAACCTGAAATTAAAGTAGGTCATGGCCGTATGAAGTAAGCTAATAAATATTGCTAATAATTTAGTTTAAATAAAAAACAAATTGCAAAAAAGTACTAACTATAAAATGTTCAATAGCGTACATTGTAATATCCTTTGTTAAATTGAAATATCAAAAAATAGAGATATAAAATAATCCAACACTTTAACATATTTAGCTAAAGAAAACAAAAAAAATTAACTAGAAATGTAAATTAACATACAATTTAGAAAATAAATTTGACTTCGATAACTGTAAGATAAACTGATACGCTTTTTATATTATCTTAAGGCAAAGAAAGACTGGAAAGGGTCTTTCCAATGTATGTTGCTAAGTATTAACACTGATTTCTATTTTAGGGGGTTACACTTATTAAATTATTAGCTTTTTTTTTTTAAAGAATAAATTTAAATATACAGGTCCTAGATAATTTATTAATATGTTTTTAATTAACTTACTCCAGTATATTTTTTCAGTGTATTATTTCTGTTTGTAAAATTATTGAAAAATACAACATAAATCAATGTTAGCAAGTCACTTGGTCGTCTAATGAAATATTTTACACTCAACAGTCGCGCGCTTTATACCGCACAACCAACCGTCTTCTTACACTCAACAGTCGCGCGCTTCATACCGCTCGACCAACCGTTCCCTTACACTCAACAGTCGCGCGCTTCATACCTCACGACCAACATTTCCCTTACACTCAGCAGTCGCGCGCTTCATACCGCTCTACCAACCGTCCTCTTACACTCAGCAGTCACGCGCTTCATACCGCTCAACCAACCGTTCCCTTACACTCAATAGTGGCGCTCTTCATACCGCACGACCAACCGTTCCCTTACACTCAACATTCGAGCGCTTTACCGCCCTACAATTATTTACTTCGCTCCTTTCTTTTTTTTAAATGTGAATATAATTATTATGTTTTTCTTACGTTTCTTTTACTGTCTTTAAGAAAAAAAAATTAATTCCAGAATATAAAAAAAAAAATCTTGTATTCTTACCCTTAAATGTATTTCAGTGATGAAAAACCTGTAAATAAGTTTTTTTTTCTACAAATATAAAAGTACTGCTTGAGCTTACCAAGATAGATTTGAAATAGGGAAGGCTGTTCAAACCAAGTCCTGTAAACAGACTGTATGCTAAATGAAGATATCAGCATACAGGGAAAGTAAAAACATTAAGCTCGAGGTAATCTTTTATCAATACGAGTTTATAGAATAAGTAATTAGCAATGTTTCCTTAAATTACACTCGGCATGAGCATATTATATTTAGCCGAGCAAGGGGGGCTTAACCCCCGTCAGTAGGAAAGAATCTTTACTAAGGACGTTAAACAACAGTAGCTTCCCCATACACGCACATAATAAGACAGAGAAAGTTTTATGGTTTGCAACATTGTTCATATTTATATAGCATAGGTAAATTAAGATGTAAGATAACAATGTAAGAGACGGATTGCTAGAGTTAAAATGTGTAGAAATAAAATAAATTTAAATTTAAGAAAATTTGCTCATTACACAGAGGCCAGGAGAGAGAGGATATCACACATTTTAAACATATTGCACACGAACGTGCGCATTACACAAAGTTATTTTGCGTCAGTCCAACATAAAACTTGGATTAGACATTACTTTTTGCAACTTGAAGCTAACTTGTACGGTTACACGTTTGAATGTGATAGACCAAGTACATTATTTACAAACGAAAAAACCATTAGTGGTGCACATGTTGGCGGTAACCTGGCAGCAGGTTTCTTTGTAATATACTTTTTACAAAAAAAAATGTATAGGGAATTAAATGAGTCAAACTCGAAGATCTCAAACTACCTGTCAGAGACGACCCCCCCCCCCACACACACACACGATATTTGTGGGGCCCGTTGCTTTCAATATTCATTGTTACTTTTTTTTATATTGGGCAGAAAATTTCGGTTAGGGGAGATATCAAGCGTTTAAGCCCATCCTCCATCACTACCCCCTTCCCCCCTATCAAATGTCATTGATTTTTCAAGGTCAGAAGTCTCCATAAAATTATTGTACCTAGTCAAAGGGAACACGGACCTCACGTGACAGGTTTGTGGAGAGTACGACGCGGTTAACAGTCTGGTTATTGCAAGGTCAGACATTACAAAGATAGACATTACTAAGTGAGACATTACAAAGCTAGACATTACAAGGATAGACATTACAAAGTTAGACATTACTAAGTGAGGCATCACAAAGCTAGACATTACTAAGTGAGACATTACAAAGTTAGACATTACAAGGATAGACATTACTAAGTGAGACATTACTAAGTGAGACATTACAAAGTTAGAAATTACTAAGTGAGACATTACAAAGATAGACATTACAAGGATAGACATTACAAAGTTAGACATTACTAAGTGAGACATTACAAAGTTAGACATTACTAAGTGAGACATTACAATGATAGACATTACAAAGTTATACATTACTAAGTGAGAATTACAAAGTTAGACATTACAAGGATAGACATTACTAAGTGAGACATTACAAGGATAGACATTACAAATTTGGACATTACAAAGTTAGACATTACAAAGATAGACATTACTAAATGAGACATTACAAAGTTAGACATTACAAGGATAGACATTACTACGTGAGACATTACAAAGCTAGACATTACAAAACTAGACATTACCAAGATAGACATTACAAGTTAAAACATTACAAAAATAAACATTCCAAAGCGAGACATTTAAAAAAAAATAGACATTACAAAGTTAGACATTACAAAGCGAGACATTTAAAGTTAGACATTACAAAGCGAGACTTTTAAAAGTCAGACATTACAAAGTTAGACATTACATTTTAACAATGTATACAAGTTAGCAATGTATACCTGAACAAAAAAAAACAACGAACAAAAACCAAAATCTCTAGGAGGCAAAACTTTATTCATAAAATAAAAGATTTCACGATGGCTAAACAAATGGAAATGGTGTACAGAAACTTTCTTGCGTACGATCCTAGAATAAAAATAAAAAATAATAAGCTAAATAAAAGGACTTACAGATTAGCATAAATAAGACGAAATAAATTATTCTTTAAAAAAGTATATATATATATATATATATATATATATATATATATATATAGAGAGAGAGAGAGAGAGAGAGATAGAGAGAGATAGAGAGATAGAGAGAGAGAGAGAAAGAGAGAGAGAGAGAGAGAGACAGCGACAGAGAGAGACAGAGAGACAGAGACAGAGAGAGACAGAGACAGAGAGAGAGAGAGAGAGACAGAGACAGAGAGAGAGATAGAGAGATAGAGAGATAGAGAGAGATAGAGAGAGAGAGAGACAGAGACAGAGAGAGACAGAGAGAGAGAGAGAGAGACAGAGAGAGACAGAGAGAGAGAGAGAGAGACAGAGAGAGAGAGAGCGAGAGAGAGAGCGAGAGAGAGAGATAGAGAGACAGAGACAGAGAGAGACAGAGAGAGAGAGAGACAGAGAGAGACAGAGAGAGAGCGAGAGAGAGACAGAGAGAGACAGAGAGAGACAGAGACAGAGAGAGACAGAGACATAGAGAGAGAGAGAGAGAGAGAGAGAGTTAAGATAAAAAAGATTTTATTTAAGGCGAAAATCTTCTATCATGGACAGTTTATTCAAGCAGCTGTCCAATGCCCTTACTACCTTAGAGCTGTTTTTGGATTATTATTTCTATTAGACCTGTAGTTTCGAGGGCCACGAAATATATTTTTTCAAGGGCACCCAAAGCATCACAGACAGTCCCCCACCTGGGGCCCTAAAAGAGTGCATATCCGTTTCATTAGTTACAGGGGTTAATGTGTGTCGGGCCCCCCTACTATAAAGACTATATGATACAACGAAATTAATGTTTAATATAATATAGCTCTGTCAGCCTTTCCCTCCACCCAAATGTGATGCCCGGTTTAAGCCCATGGCAACCTGGTGTATTGTTTTGATCTACTTTACAAATAACAACTCTCACCACCGCCGACAGAAAAAAAGGAGACATTACCTTGTGCTCCGTCAATACACAACGTCATATTGGTCCTGATTCTCTCCCCTACATGGTCGTACACAAAGCAGCTGTAGGTGGAGGCGTTGTCGCTGGGGCTGACAGTGAACTCCAGCCTGGATATGAAGATGGCCACTTCGCAGCCCAGACAGTTGTACCCCATGATGGGCCCCGTCGTGTGGGTCTGATTAGCGAAAGGATATTCAATCTCGGGCATGATGCCTGCTATCGACACCTTCCAAACAACTCTTAAACTAGGCAGCCCCTGGTGAAACAAAGGGAAGTAACTCTCAAGGGACTTAATGACTTCAGTGTAAGAACAAAATTTAAAAAGTAAATAAAAGTAGAATTAAGCAAAAATTTTTTGTACTTAATTTATTTTTATTAAAGTTAAAAAAATATTAAATGAGAAAAATAAATATTATACACATTTAAAAATAACGAAGAATTAAAGTATTATAAATTAATATTTTCAAACCTTTAAAGTTCAGTATTGATCAGTGCAAACACCTAGCCTCTAACCCCACCCCATCGCTTGCCAACGCTAATGATACTCCCTACAAGTACATATTGATTTATACTGTGACACAAAAAACACATTCTTCCTTTTTGACCAGGAAACCCAAAAAATGTTCACTTCTTTCCTTCACCCTTCAAAAAAAACTAGCAAAGGTTTACAACCCCAGTGTATTTCAGTCAGTTTTGAAATGAAATGTTGTTTTTTAACTTACGAAAGGAAATGAACGTGTAAACACAGGTGTGAAAGGAAATGAACATGTACCCACAGGTGTGAAAGGAAATGAACATGTACACACATGTGTGAAAGGAAATGAACATGTAAACACAGGTTGAAAAGAAATTCATCGTGTACACACAGGTGTGAAAGGAAATGAGCATGCACACACAGGTGTGAAAGGAAATGAGCATGCACACACAGGTGTGAAAGGAAATGAGCATGTACACACAGGTGTGAAAGGAAATGAGCATGAACACACACGTGTAAAAGGAAATGAGCATGTACCCACAGGTGTGAAAGAAAATGAGCATGTACACACAGGTGTGAAAGTAAATTACCATGTACACACACGTGTGAAAGGAAATCAACCAGTACACACAGGTGTGAAAGGAAATGAGCATGTACACACAGGTGTGAAAGGAAATGAACATGTACCCACAGGTGTGAAAGGAAATGAGCATGTACACACAGGTGTAAAAGTAAATTAGCATGTAAACACAGGTTGAAAAGAAATTCATCGTGTACACACAGGTGTGAAAGGAAATGAGCATGCACACACAGGTGTGAAAGGAAATAAGCATGTACACACAGGTGTGAAAGAAAATGAGCATGTACACACACGTGTAAAAGGAAATGAGCATGTACCCACAGGTGTGAAAGAAAATGAGCATGTACACACAGGTGTGAAAGTAAATTAGCATGTACACACACGTGTAAAAGGAAATGAGCATGTACACACAGGTGTGAAAGGAAATGAGCATGTACACACAGGTGTGAAAGGAAATGAGCATGTACACACAGGTGTGAAAGGAAATGAGTATGTACACACAGGTGTAAAAGGAAATTAGCATGTAAACACAGGTTGAAAAGGAATTCATCGTGTACACACAGGTGTGAAAGGAAATGAGCATGCACACACAGGTGTGAAAGGAAATGAGCATGCACACACAGGTTTGAAAGGAAATGAACATGTACACACAGGTGTAATTGGAAATGAACATGTACACACATGTGTGAAAGGAAATGAACATGTACACACTGGTGTGAACCTACACTAAATGTACAGGTGTAAACGGCACGATCACCGGGTCTAGTGGATGGAGTCCGGAGTAGCGTCCCTTGTACAACGGGCTCTGAGAAGATGAAAGAAAACGCTATGAAGGTGTGTATCCGGTCGAGTATGTTAATGCCAGCGTGTTTGACTTTAAAGTAAAGTTCCTTGAGACATAATGGCCCATCGGGGCAGATGAAGTGTACACTTTATCTGTTTCTATGACGTTTGCATATTTAGGGATAGTGAGGTTAGCACAACGCCCTGCCGCATTTACCTCTTTAACTTACGTATGGCATAAATTTAAGGTGGGTGGTGGAACTTTTCAGGATTTCACACCGGATTTCATCTAAAAATGTTCGATCGCCCTCACTGAAGATCGAGCCCTAAACTCTCAGTCGAGCATCTAGCCCACTCGGCCATCCGTCGCACCGTTGGCCTTTATAGCCATGCCGGTGTGTGTGAATCTCGCAATGTCAATTTATGCATACGTTTTAAAATCAACAAAGAAGTGGCTACGGTTACAGCAAACGCATGGGCTCTAGCGCTCTAGACGGACTATTTTTTTTAGGTTTTTGGAACAGGATTAGGAATAGGATTAGGGATAGGGTTAGGATTAGGGTTAGGGATAGGGTAAGGGATAGGGTTAGGGATAGGAACAATATCTATAGCTGGACACCGAAAAAAAAAATTCGGCAAAGGGTTGGGGTTAGGGCGCATGCGCGTTTGCTGTAACCGTAGCCACTGCGAATCAACAATTGTGTATTGTATTTCGAAATGCCAGTTAATTTGTTCGCCTATAAAGTAAAGTGAGGAACATCTTTTCAAGAAACTGTTTCACAAAGAATATGTTTCAATGACTCCAATGTGTTAGCGTGTTTCAATGACTCGAATGTGTTAGCGTGTTTCAATGACTCCAATGTAATAGCGTGTTTCAATGACTCCTATATGTTAGCGTGTTTCAATGACTCCAATGTGTTAGCGTGTTTCAATGACTCCAATGTGTTAGCGTGTTTCTATGACTCCAATGTAATAGCGTGTTTCAATGACTCCTATATGTTAGCGTATTTCAATGACTCCAATGTGTTAGCGTGTTTCAATGACTCCAATGTGTTTGCGTGTATTTTTTTTTGTTTTACCATTACAGGTCACGCTATAAGGGTCCAGTACATATTTCTCCAGGTTCTGCTCAGCAACGCACATGTACTGGCCGGCATCGGAGCAGCAGGAGTCAGGCACGGTCAGAGTGATCTTCAGTGTCGCTCGATCGTACGGTCCTTTAACGGCCAGACCACCTGTGAAACTGAAGCCCCATTTCCGTCCAGTGGGCGTGTCCTGGGATAAAACAAACAAACAGGGAAAACAAACATGGTTGACTGGTGAGTTTATAAATAATAAAAAAAAAAAAAGAATTATGGACGACAATCAAAAGAGTTGTTTGTGTTTCTTTGCACCCACCCCCCATCTCCCCACCGCTAAGACTTTTCGATCATTGAACAAGATACTGTAGCAGACATAATTCGTTTTAGGGCTAATTGGTAGGGGGTGCCGTTGTCAAAATTAATACAAAAAAAAATGACAAAAGCGTACACAATTAAATCAACACTATACCCATGCGAGCAGGGTTGTTAGTATCGAAGTATCGGTATCGGCCAATACAATATCGGCGATACTTTTTTTCGTATTGGTTGCTGTATTGCCGATCCTTTTTTGTATCAGGTATTGATTTGTGTATCGCCGATACATTTTTAAACAAAAAAAAATTCGATACTCAATACCAATACTTTTCCATTGGTATATAAAGAATGTATCGTAACAAACTTTTATAAAAAAAAATACTTTGTATCTTAAAATATTCAAAATGAAAAAAATAAATTATAATTCATAAACCCAATAGAAAAACCCCCACTATTTGTATGTTGTTCAGTTTTGGAAAAAAAAAAATTAAAATATCATACAATTCAGAAAAAAAAATTTGCAGAAAAACAAAAGCGATTTTAATACCTTGTTTTAAAAGTAATCTACACACATTCAACCACCACTAGTAATCAAAGCCATCAACCCTACCAAATATTAACCTAACTCGCCTCCAACACAAATACAACCACGGTTAGCGAGTTGAAGGAAAAAATAAATTTTAATTATCTTTTGAATTGTTTGCTTTCCGCGCCGATATCTATAAATTGTATTCTTATATTATTTCATTCATTTACTCCCTTTCAATCAACTATTTGTTCAATGTTTCATTGAACGACAGAAAAGAAAACTTTTATTTCTTTTTTGATCGATCTGTCAGTTATAAAAATATTTGAAAAACTTGCACTCTTTATATTTTGAATAATATTTTTTTCTTCTCAAAAGTATTGGTATTGCATAGGTATCGATTTTGGCAATCCATTTTTACTTGAGTATTTGTATTGGTATTGGCGATACTATTTTCATGAAGTGTTGATATTGGTATTGACAATACAATTTAAGAGTATTGTTAACAATCCTGCTTGCGAGGATAAAATCTCCATGTATATCACTAAGTCCTTTTTTATTTATTTATTTTGAAGCTTTTTTTTTTTACTAATATAAACTTACATTTATGAAATATGTTTCTCACAGACAATGTTTGCCATGTAAAGTAAACCAGACATACCAGGGGATGGAACTTATTACGCAAGTGTACGATGTTTGCCATGTAAAGTAAACCGGACATACCAGGAGATGGAACTTATTACGAAAGTTTAAATTACATTCGTAGACAAGACTTTGGGTGGCTTAGTCTCGTCGTCCAGCGATGCGTAGCTGGCCAGGACCTTAAACGTAGGGTCAAGCTTAGTTTTTCGTTTCATGGACATCATAAACATGGAGGACTTCATTGGCGGGATGTTGTCAAATCTCCCTGGATCGCACGTGACTGTGAAGACCTCACCAGGGACGAAACTGCGTTTGTTAACAACCGGTTCTGTTAGAAATAGGTACAGACATTGAGATATGATCGTTTCTCACAGAATGTGTGTCTCGAGATCTAACTATGGATCGTTAACTGATTTTTTGGAGGGTTGCTAAAAATCTTATAATAAATTTATCGAGGAAAAAGGGACGATTAATTTGAAGTTTTATTAGTTTCATTTTCTTTCCTTCCACGTATGGGTCACATTAAAAAAAAAAAGAAATATTTTCATTTCAAGTCGCGAATAGCTGAAGTTTGTCAAACGCATATAGATAATATAGATCTGATACAGCAGGTGTTGTGTATGACTATAGTCTGTTACAGCAGGTGCCATGCATGACTATAGTCTGATAAAGCGGGAGTTATGTATGATTATAGTCTGTTACAGCAGGTGCCATGCATGACTATAGTCTGATAAAGCGGGAGTTATGTATGACTATAGTCTGTTACAGCAGGTGCCATGCATGACTAAAGTCTGATAAAGCGGGAGTTATGTATGACTATAGTCTGTTACAGCAGGTGCCATGCATGACTATAGTCTGATACAGTAGGTGTATACAAGAGCTGTCCCTATAAAGTTTTAAAATAAGAAGCTCTCCAATTAATATCGGAATTTTCCGTTACTATTTTTATAGAACTATGCTGTCACCTTTGCATCTAAGAGTGGCCTCGCTGCTGAAGACAGGAGATCTGGTACCCTCGACCCCAGTGGCCAGACATTGGTACCGCCCGGCGTCCGAGCAGAGAGCTTGGCGGACTGTCAGTGTGACTCGGATACTGTATCTGTTGAGCTGGTCTGGGGCCAGTCTTTCTCCCGTGTGGTTCAAGACCATGTTTCGTCCTTTGGGTAATGACTAGAGAAAGGGAAATAATCTCTAAGTAAAAAGCAATACTGGGTTACATAGAAGTCTTATCAGCAATTTGTTGGCTTTGGGGGTGGAGGCATTGCTTTCGGAAAAGGTTATTTTTTAGTATTCTTTTTTCAGTTTCACAATAAAATGTGGGAGTGGAGTGGTCATAGTAGCCACTTTTTGTCACAGTTTGTCGGTGGTGGGCATATAACTTTGTAGTATTGCCAGGGCCTGTCATTGCGTTGAAACAGCCTCGATTAGTTTAGTCTGTAATGTTATGTCATAGACGAGGGTTGGGCGGAATTTTGAGTTTTGGGCTATATGGGCTCGTAAATTTTACCAGCAGGCCCTACCGAGTACAGTTTTGTGGAGTGTTGCCGTGGAGTGTTGCCGTGGAGTGTTGCCGTGGAGTGTTGCCGTGGAGTGTTGCCGTGGAGTGTTGACGTGGAGTATTGCCGTGGAGTGTTGCCGTGGAGTGTTGCCGTGGAGTGTTGACGAGGAGTGTTGACGTGGAGTGTTGCCGTGGAGTGTTGCCGTGGAGTGTTGCCGTGGAGTGTTGACGTGGAGTATTGCCGTGGAGTGTTGCCGTGGAGTGTTGCCGTGGAGTGTTGAGTGTTGACGTGGAGTATTGCCGTGGAGTGTTGACGTGGAGTGTTGACGTGGAGTGTTGCCGTGGAGCGTTGACGTGGAGTGTTGACGTGGAGTGTTGCCGTGGAGCGTTGACGTGGAGTGTTGCCGTGGAGCGTTGACGTGGAGTGTTGCCGTGGAGTGTTGCCGTGGAGTGTTGACGTGGAGTATTGCCGTGGAGTGTTGACGTGGAGTATTGCCGTGGAGTGTTGACGTGGAGTGTTGACGTGGAGTTTTGACGTGGAGTGTTGACGTGGAGTGTTGACGTGGAGTGTTGACGTGGAGTGTTGACGTGGAGTATTGCCGTGGAGTGTTGCCGTGGAGTGTTGCCGTGGAGTGTTGACGTGGAGTGTTGACGTGGAGTATTGCCGTGGAGTGTTGCCGTGGAGTATTGCCGTTGAGTATTGCCGTGGAGTGTTGACGTGGAGTGTTGACGTGGAGTGTGGGACAGTTTTTTATCTGCTCTTCTTTCATCCCCATCATAGTTGATAGTGCAATTGCCATGGAGGCACCACGGGAGACATAGCGGGGACTTAAGCCATGACCTGAAGAATGTCCTAGGTCCTCGCCGGAGATCGAATCAGGTACCCTCAGGTCGACAGTCGAGTACTTTACCACACGACCACCCGTCCCGCTGTGATATAACAGTGTAGAGGGCCGAATTTCACCCGCGGGCCGCAGTTTGCTCGTGGCTGTTAAAGGGCGTGCAATAGGCCGATGTATGTTAAACGCTACTCACTTCAGAGAATGACGTATTTCTGGCATAAGGCGTATAGTTGGCCAAATACTGGAAACGATCGTCAGACAGGGCTTTACGTCCGATGGACATGAGGGTGAATGAGTTCACCGTGGCTGGAACACTGTCAAACCTGTTTACGTCGCAGGTAACAGTGAAGGTATCCCCAGCGAATATGCTTAACTTGTCGATAATTGGTTCTTTCACTATTAAAAAAAATGTTACATTCAATAAACAAATCATTCAATGAGCCCAAAATGGCTACAATTTCTCTTTAAAATATTCAATTTTCTAATGCCATCTGTTCCCATCACAGGTAACAGTGAAAATAATATCCCCACGAATATACTGAACATGTCCATAATTGTTTCTTTCACTATTAAAAACAAAATGTTACACACAATAAATATTTCTAAAGCCAAAAAGATAAAAGTTCTCTTTAAAATATGAGTTTCTAATTCAATGGTAACCGCTAGCTGCTCCTATTTCATTTTAGTTTGACTTTCTGCCTCATTAGAAACCTCACAGCATTCATCGAAGACCCGCATTTCTCACTAAGTCGAAGTGAGAATATATTTTTGTTTGAGATATTTTAAGTACTAGATCCTCGGTATTCGGCAGTGGTTGTCTACCAATAATAGTTAATTCATTTAATTTTCTGTAATCGCAACATATTCTCAATTTTCCATCTTTCTTTTTTACAATGACTATAGGTGACATGTAGCTGGAGCTGGAAGGTCTGATTAGTCCTTTAGTCAACATATGTTTTATTTCATTGTCAATGTGTTCTCTGTATCTAACTCCATATGAAAACGGTCCAGACACTCTAACATTGCTCTCTTGGTCTCCAGCTGCAATTACAATCCATTATCTCTTGCCTACTCTCCTGGTAATCTTCTCTTTCTTATGATTCTCTTCTCTGTAGGGATATCAAGTTCTTCACATTTTGCAAGTGCCTGCTGGACGGCATTGTCAACAACCTTCGTACGATGCTCTTCCACAAAGACCTTGAGAGCCCTTAGTTTGGTTGCAACCATGTCCACAGTAATACCTGGTGTTTTCATGTACTTCTGTGCTAAGTCGACTTCTTGTAAAACATCACCTCAGAAAAACAAGAACGAAATGAAAGTAAAGTCGCATATAAGCTGGCAAAAGATATTGCGCAGCGCCTCTTGTCTCGACGCTTTCTTCTACATCACACAGAGCTTCAATGGCTTCCACAAACTGGTTAAACTTCTGTATCACTTGCTTCACTGCATCAGCATGTTCACTCCAGCGAGTTGTGGACAGTCTCTTCACTGTTAGACCTGTGTTTTCTCTAGTACATCCCAACGATCGGTCGACAGAGCAAAAAATGTGTACAGCGCCTCAAGACTTCCAGAAAACGTTACACAAGACGGATTGCTAGCAAACGAATGTTTGCCACAAAGGTTCTAAGAATGATTCGAACAAGGTAAAAAATTGCCTTCGAATTAGTGTCTTTGATCTTTTGTTGCACACCACCGTGGATTCCAGCCATGCTTGCTGCATTATCGTACCAAATTAACTGAATTTCCAGTCCTTCGTTTTCTAGTTTCTCGAGGATATCTATTTTCAAACTATTTTCGCACCTTAGTCTGGCTGAAAAAATTTTTTGGAGGTGACATAGTGTCACCCTCCATATGCTGTCACCCGGGGCGGTCCGCCCCCTTGCCCCCCCCCCCCCCATTAAGCTACGCCATTGTTTAAGAAAGTATCAAACGTGTATTCGATCTCAAAAACGTCAAATTTTTGCTGTTTCGGTACACAATAATCGCTGCCCTAAATAAGAAAAAAATATATCAAAGCTTTCTTGTTTTGTCCTTACTACTAATAATAGAATTACTACGTTTAATAGACGTAATTAGGTTAACAGACGTACTACGTTTAAAAGACTTAGTTTGGTTAAGTCGTACTACGTCTAATAGACTTACTTGGGTTGTCTTACTACTTTTAATAGACGTAACTTGGTTAATAGACTTACTGCGTTTAATAGACTTACTTTGGTTAATGGACTTACTAAGTTTAAAAGACTTTTTACGTTTAATAGACTTACTAAGTTTAATAGACAAATTAAGTATATTAGAAAATACCTTGGTTAATAAACCTACTACAGTTAATAGACGTACTTTGGTTAATAAACTTACTTGCGACGTAAGAAACAAGGATGATTATGATAATTCGTGTCCTCATTCCAAGAGAGTTAACTCTGTATAAATTGTACCAGTATGAATTATCTTAAAAGTTTAAGAATTATTAACTTATCTACCAAAAAACTTGTTGTTGTTTTTTTTTACAATGTAAGTATTAAATGTAATTTAATATGTTATAAAAATTAAACAAGAGTTATGGGTGATGTTAATATATAAAGAAAAACGGTGACTCAAATAACTGGAGTGTGACTTAAATGAAGATCACTTTTCTTAAGTTAAAAGAAATAGACAAATTAATTCATTTGTTGGTTGGCTAGAAGTTAAAGATGAAAGTTATGGTCAGGAGATGAATTAATAAGACATAGTAAAAGAGAGAAGACAGCTAGACAATCGTAGATACATAATTAATTATTAGATGAAAAGTTTATTTCATATCAGGCCCGTAGGGTGCGGGGAGGGGGCAGGGCCCCCCAGCGTTTTGTCTGCCCCCATGCTTATTTGTTCTACCTAGTAAAATGTATTACCTGCCCCCCCCAGCTATTGTCTGGCCCCTGCTGTAGAATGCCTGGCCCCTGCTGTAGAATTTTCACGCTACGGGGCTGTTTCATATATACACTGGTGAAATTATATATGTGTTAATATAAATGTATAAATGAGTAGGCCTAGGTAGGTAAATAGGTAGGCTAATAGGTAGATACTTAGATAGGATGGATGGGTGGTCGGATGGATAGATGGATTAATGGATACATAAATTATAGTCAAGCAGATAGATTTTAAATCCTAAGCTACATTTCAAAATTAAAATAATTTGCTCATACTTTATTACCAATTTTGCTAATAACACTTACGATTTGGTTTTCAAACAGTACAGTAACTATTATTTGAAATTAAATGTTCCATTTTTCATTCAAGGTTCATGTTTATTATTTGTTGGAAAAACAAATCACCCGTGCATTCATATGGTGCGCATTTGTAAATGGATTAGGCCTATTAGTTGGTTATTGTTAGTTTGTTTTTGTTATTTTATTATAATTATTATTATTTGCTTATTTTAGTAGTCGGGAATAGAATTAGCGTGATAAAATAAAACTAATAAAAATTTTAACTACGTTTCTACATAAAGAGTATCAATTCAACTGTGTGATCCCGACCAGCGATGTGATTGTTACGTGGTCGAAACCCAGCGACGCCAGTACTATGTGTTACGTGATGCCATTAAGGGATTTACAACCTCTTAGTATGCTGTGTTGAGCATGTAGTAAATTTCACTACAAAAATTATGTCAGTAATGTTGTAGGACAAAAATAAACAATGTTTTAGGATTAAGCGATTTCATTTTACGTCATCTTCGGTGGTGACACAATTTTAAGTTTAATGATAAAATACCAAAAACTCCCAAATATTCTAATTCCACAGCAAGTAAGAATTATGGAATGAAATAGTAACACAATTTTGCTCGTATTACAACTTTTAGGGCGTTCGAATCTCAAGGTATAATTGAACTTATTCACTTCGGGTGTTTTTTCCTAGGACCTTGTTTTTCTTTTTCAAACTTATCTTGGGATATGATCAGGGTTGTTAATATTGCAATATTGTATTGGTATTGGCAGTATTGCCAATACTTTTTTAAGTATTGGTACGATATTGCAATACTTCTTGAAATTTGATATTGGTATTGGTATTGCCAATACTTATTTTTGATATTGGTATTGAATTTTAACCAATACTTAAAGCAATATTCAATAAGTTCTCTACAACATTGGTTGTGAATAAAGCTGAATATAATAAATTTTTCTTTGGTGTCGCCATCTTGCGAGTGACATAGCCAAGCAATTTTTGAATGATACTGAGCAATGAATGATAATAGAAATCATATATGATATCTGTGGCAATGAGTATTGACCCGTGAGTACTCTAAGTAAATCGATTTCTATGGAATTTGCTATTCTTTCCAAGCTTTTTTCCGGTTGCATGACATAATTTTCTTGAGTGTTTATTGTTATTTGCAAAGTATTGCCAGGCAGATCACTTGGTATGCTTTTGGTAACACCTGGTGAAACCCGGTGGAATTCAATGTATGATGCTGTCACCAGAGATTACAACATTCTCTGTGCAAGTGACATGGAAGTGACATGGAAGTTGTTGACAAACTTTGTGATGAACTTGATATCAAAAGACTACAGCCTGTACAGAAAACATTTGTTAAAGAGTATGTTGCTGTTATGAAGCCTGTTTGCTGTGGACTAGATATTTTGCAGGGTGAAACTAAAAAAGACATTGGACTTGGTTTCCTTTTACCAATACTTGTCGTGATGAAGGCTCAGTTAAAAGTGTTTCTTGAACAAGGAAAGAATGATCGGCTCGTAGTTTGTTCTCCATTAGCTTCATGTCTTTTGAATGCCATCGATAGAAGATTTGCAAACATGTTTGACAGCATTGTTGCTCAGCTGGCATCCGTTGTACATCCCAAATTCAAGTTGGACTGGATGGATGATGATTTGCAGCGTTCGCATCTGAAGAGACGCGTTTCACAATCACTGATGTGAATCAAGAAATTAATAATTACTTGGCAGACACTTCAAACAGTATTTCATCATTGGATGCCTATCCACATATCCGTAAAATATAAATATACCTGAATACAGGACTTCCTTCAAGCGCTGCTGTTGAAAGGCTGTTTTCATTAGGACAGCGGTCGGGGAACTGGGGTAAATTACCCCAAATAGGGTAAAAATGAAATTTTTGGGGGTAAAAATGAAACTTTTGTGAGTAAAAAGTATATATTTTTAATTTGCTATGGGGTAATATCAACTTACACAAAAATATTTTGGGGTAATGATTAAAAAGGTTCCCCGACCGCTGCATTAGGAGGACGAGTATTTTCCCCTCTTCGTTCACGACTGAGCAGTGCGCATTTTGAAATGGTTACTTTTCTTCGCTGGCTAAGTGGTAATTGCCAGTTAGGTGGCGTTACCCTGTGAACTATACTGGAATTCATCGTTAGTTTTCCAGATGTAATGCAATCCACTGACTCGGTCTGACTGCTTTTACTATAGTGTGATGTTTAACTGTTTATGTATCATTTGCTTTTCTATGACAGTCATTTGCTTCATCCATCCATTCATTCATTCAGTATATTTGTACAGCATACATATTAAAAATCTTGTTGCTAAAGGACGTTAAGGTATGCCGACTTAGTTTATTATGTTGTTAAAGACTTTTGGATGCTTTGAGGGAAACTGATGAAGCAAGTGTTAAATATTGAACAAAATTTGGTTAAAAATACATCATCTAAATCAGCCAAAAATGTTTTTATCGTTTATCGATGTAAGTGATATATAGCAATGAATTACGTATTTGCGTTTTATTCATCGAATGACCCAAATATTGGTATTGGTATTGGCAATAATAAATAAATATTGTTATTGGTATTGCAATACTGGTTTTAAAATTGTATTGGTATTGCAATACTGGTTTTAAAATTGTATTGGTATTGGTATTGCCAATAATTTTTTTTAGTATTGTTAACAACCCTGGATATGATACGAAAAATCCCATTGCTAGCACTGGTATAGTTTTGTGGTCTGCCCGTATCGTCTTAATATCAGGATTATGTCATATCGTATCAACTGTCTTATTCTAATTTATTCTAGATAAAATCTTTTTCAGAAGCTATCTTAAGAGGGATTTTTGTACTGATATTGAAAGAAAACATAGTATATCTTAATATTTTTTTTTCAAATTTAAATGAAATAAAATGTAATATACACCTTACTGCAATTAGGTTAGCCTACCAATGAGTGAGAGTGGAATGATATTCTCAATGTGTTAGTCATACATTGCAAATTTCCCCGTTGTGTGTCATGCACAACAAAATCGGAAAATCCCTAAATGACCATTCTTTTTGAATCTCGATAACACAACATTCTAAAGTAAAAAAAAATCTAATTTTTTAAAAGACAAAAAGGTGAGAGCGATTTTGCTATCCAGTACAAGATAACATAAACTATTATTTAGGCCTATATATATTATATAAATATAAATACAGTGCTTTTTTCTGGCGGAACGCACCGAAATGGCTTTCCGGCACCTTTCTTTCCGTAGACATGTGTTTACTGCATTAAATTTTCAGTGTAATATATGACACGATGGACATAAATAGGAGGTACCTTTTTTTTTAGAAAGTGCTGTATATATATATATATAAATATATATATATATGTTTTATTTTTACAATAAAATTTAATGACAAGCAGGTAGGCTACCTTTAGGGAACATTAACGTACAACTCAGGTTTTAAGGAATGTATTGATCATAATTTAAATGAAAAGTGACTGTAAAAATAATTTACTAAACCAAAAACATTAATTCAATTTCAATAATTTGGTCAGATTTAATATGTTTAATATATTATATTGTAAAACCTTTAAAAATGGATTTGAATTTCAGGGAATTCTATGTTAAAAACAACAAAAATATCCAGTATTTGCCTAGATCGTACTTTGATAAAAACAAAAAAATTAACACTCCTAATAGTCTCTGTGGTTTTTGCTTCAGATTATTATAATATGCCATGAAAGCTTGTATATTTATAGGTACTCTCAACACATTTTTCAGACTAAGATATCCTAACCACTTCAGTCACCAAACAAGTTTTAGTTCAAAACATTATTGTTACCTTTCAATATGATGTAATAGTGCTTCCTATGATATAAACCAAAAACTATTGAAATATTTTGATAATTGTGGATATTAGAACAAGTGTACAAATGTGCACTCAACTACTCCAAAGATGCCAAAAAGCATAATGCAAAAAAGTATCAGAAAAAAAAAAATTTTCAGCATTTTTTTTCCCAAAACATGTTCTTAACTGGCAAATAATGTTAGAATATATTAAGATGCATTTATATTATGAATTCTCTTAAAATGTGATCCTTAATAATTAAGCTAATAGAAAAATTAAAACTTTTACTACATTTAGAATAAAGAACAACTTGCTATATGTGTTTAGTTAATTTTAATTTCTTTAAATAAAATTAATGAATTTTTAAATTTCTAAAAGCAAATCTTACAAGTTTTTTTTTATTAACACAAAAGTTTTGGAATAAAGCACAAAGAAACAATTTTAAGTCAGTTGTAACTAATTGGTATGAAAAATCAAACTGCATTTCCTATCTCTGAACCAGCAAAGAAAAATATATAATTTAAGCATTTAAATCCACCTAAACATTCCTATTTGTCCACAAGTAATTTAAGTGAATAAATTCTCAAAATCTTAAATTTCTCGAAGTCACTTGTTCCAGTGATAAGATTAAGTTCCAGTAAAGAGATGAAAACAGACATTGAGCTTCTAAATATATGTAGTGTATGCTTTGACAGAGAGATAGCATCACAAAAGCACAAGCCCAAGGTGACTTGTATGGGTTATGAGCTGACCATGGTAAATATCAAAATTCCATCGCTCGACAAACAAACTTTCTGTTTATAACCTGTTTTATTGGCTCTCATCTTTTAATATGTTCAATAACTGCACTCTTCCATTGATATAGTTAGTTTGCAGTTCAAGAAGTTCCAACTGTTCTTTCCCGAAATAGTTGTTTCCAAGTGGTGATTTCTTATTAGATGTCGATGCTCCTGCAAAACAGAAGGTTCTTAATGAAAGGCATAACAGCAACCACTGCATTTGCACATGATGATTTCCTGTCAGGAAAATATGATTTTTGTTAACTTTAAATAAGACAAAATTAATGTCCAAGCGATAAAATTTTAAGATGTCCATAGAAGATGGCAGAATGTCTACAGAAGTTGTCGCAAGTTGATGCTTTCGTAATGTGATAAACAAGTATTTGTCTGTGAGCAGAAAGTTAAAAATATTCACTGAAGTATTCTGATGTTGTGGTGAGTCTCCATTTAAAAAAACATCTTTGTATCATACACTTTCCTCACAAAAGGGTCTACTGACATATGGCAGTTTCATTTATCTTAGGAAGGTTTGGATTTAATTCCGGATATGCTCTGCTCATGTTGTATACTTTATTACATTACTGCCACAGCTTTTAATATACAATTTAAGCAATATCAAGGCTTTCACCAACTGAATCTGACAGATTATTGTTGGCGTCATCGAGCTCGTGAAGCACACCATCACTATTGAAGTGTTGTTTATTGGATACAACTGAAAAATAGACATAAAAAAGAATTCAATAATTGCAATATTTTAATGTTAAAATAAAACATTAAAATTTTTGAAAGATTAACAAACCTATTAACCAATTTTAAGATGCCTAATTGCATGAAACAAATGTAGGTAGTAAACATGTATTAAAGTAAATATTTTTAAGTAATAGTTATTAGTAATAGGATGGTTATTTGTGATTCTCTATTTTTTCTTGATATATTTTGGAAGTACAGGAAGTTTTTTTCTTTACATGGCAATTCATGGTAAGTTGATATTTTATATTTTGATATTTATTTGTCAGACAAAAATAAAACACATATTTTTTCAATTCTCACCCTTTAATTTGTTTATGTGAGAAATTTGGTTTCATTGAGTCATTCAGTGCTGCCACACTGAAATATCATTTTATTCATATAAAACTGCAGCCGATGCTTTTCAAATTAAATATAACATAAGAATAACTTTTAACTAAAAAATTACTTACTTTTGCTACAATATCAGTTTAAAGTTATGATTTTCGGCCTATAAATTGAGCATAAACAAACAAAATGATGGACATCTACAGACATGAAGAGCCAAATTTAACTTTTTTTTTTTATTACACACGCATTGTTTAAAATCTACATTTATCTTTAACAATTATTCAAGATATGACATCCTTTTCTTGATGTTTAACAAATTCTAATATTCCTTTGTTTAAATAAATAAATAAGATATTTATAACATGCTGACTTAGCACTATTGTCATGGGCCATTAAAAAGATAGTAAAATCATATAAAAAATGTCCACAAAAGAGTAATCATTTAAGCATTTCAAAGTTTCAGCTTCAGTAATAGATGTCAGAACAGCGATGAAGCATGGCAAGCTGACAGTTCAAATGACTGGAAACAGTTATTATTGAAATTAATGCAGATACAGATGTCCAGAAATTACATATTTGACAAAAGGAAACTTTAAGAGAAACATGAAAATGTTTCAAAAATAAGAGGCAGAAAATTCTAATCATGTAGCCTTTTCTTATGCACCAAATATAAAAATTGGAAATGAAAATGCCAGCTGTCGGCCCCAGCAATAAAATTCTAAATAAGAAAATATTTTCTTTTGGTTTTATTTTTTAAAACGTTTAGTTTATTTACTTGACAAATAACTTGAATAAGCACAACACATAGGTTTTATGTCACAAATTTTTTTTATATTCCTTATGTAAATGTGAACCCCTTTTTAGACCTGAAAAAAATCATAAACTAAATGACATAGAAGCAGCCTCGTAGCGTCAAAATTCTACAGCGGGGGGGGGGGGGGGGGGCAGGAAAAAAATGTTACTAAGTACAGCAACTAAGCAGAGGGGCCCGCCCCCCGCATGCTACGGGCCTGCATAGAATACTAAGAATGGTAAACTTTTGGAAAAAAAAACAAAGGTAGTTGTCTTTGTAAACACATTTTGTGCATATTTGGATAGATAATAGTGTAATGTGATATATATGATAAACTACAATCATCACTTAGACTCAGAAGCTTTTTATATATTTTTTTAAAGCTGTTTTTATAAACGGTTATGCTTTTGAAAAATACGTTTCTAAAAGTTTATGTGACAAATGATGAAGTTTTCGATTGTTTTTTTTTTAAATCTCAATTGGCAATTTATATGTAAGCCTGCCAAGTTTCATTGAAAAATATTAATTTTCAAGAGGAAAATTTTTATTGTCAAAAAGGTATATGATAGCCGCCATTATCACAATATTTACACAGGTAGGATAAACAACAAGGGGAGACAACTCATAATGAAGGTCCTGTCATGTTTAAAATAATATTTAGATATAACAGATTCACCTGTAAGAAATTTTTTGTTTGTTTGTGAAAGGACAATAATTTTTCAAAAGATCAAATTATGACCTGATATATTGATAAAAGTCTATGACCATGTCTATGTGAATTTGATGATCATTTTTGTCATTCATTATGATATTATTTCATTTTTGACATGATTATTCACTTGGCACATCACAATATTTCCTTTTTTTTTTTAAAAGGCACTTTATCCTTTACCATATGATTATGTTACATAAAGAAATCAACTGACAATGAAAAATGCTCGAACATTAAGGATATGTTAACTGACGATAAGAGGGAGTACTCACTGTCAACTAGGATGGCTGTGGATAATATGTTACCCAATGTGCCTAGCAGTAATAGTAAACCCCATTAGCTAGAAAGATTTTGCCAGTATAAAGTCTTCATGAATGTTGCTCTTGCATGATTCCATGAAATTATTTTGCATGTTAATATTTGCATTTTGTCCCAAAATTAGCCCAACGATGCATAATAAGATTTTTTTTTTACAATGATATACTTTGTCAGCCAGAAACCCCACTTTAATACCAGCAATATCTTATTATCCACAAAAATGTAATTTTGCTTGAAGATTTTTTTCCTTTTTTAATTGTCATACAGTTTGCCTAATTTTAGCCCAAAAACTTGATCAAATAAATCATAGTTTTTTATTTTTTGATTCTAATACATATCATTTTGATGCTCTTTCAATTAGCTTTCTTTTGATATCAAGTTTAATAAAACGCAGTGGCTACAGTACCATCAAGCACCATTATATTAGGGTTAGGAATATGGCTGGTGCCCGAATTTTTTTTTTCGGCTACCAGCAATTATAATTATATTAGGGTTAGGATTAGGAGCAATATCCATTGCTGGTACCCGGAAAAAAAATACGGAATCCCGCTTGATGGTACCGTAGCCACTGCATTAATAAAATTGGTCAAATTTAACAAATCTGTATAAGTTTATGTTTAAAAATGTGGAAAATCCTGACACAGTTTTTCTTCTTTGTCTATTGTAAAATATTTGAGTAACTTAAACTTCTTAAACTTTCACAATAATGGTTTGATACTTAAGTGCATTATATGATTGGAAAGTTCTTGTTATGTTCTTTCAAATGATGTATAATACATGCATATTCAAGTCATATTGCTGCATTGCATGACTTTGAATTATCCTATTTTATATTAATGTTTTGAATTTTCTCATTGAAGTATCTACCTTCGGTCCACAGTTTGGACCATTTGAGTCATATGTACACATATGTACACTCAGTTTTACACAAAAATTATTTGTTTTATAAATAAATAACACTTACAAAATTAACACTTTCTGACGACTTGTTTACATTTTGAGCATAAAAGTTAAAGGCGTGAAAGTCGTGACGTCACGATCCATACATCCGTTTTCTTAACATTAAAAAATCGTTCCTGATTCTGAAAATATACAAAACAATAATAAATATTTCATTTGAAATATTCTCCTTTGATTTAAATACGTGTATACATAATTACATGTATAGATATGTACATACTTTGACCGAAGAGGCTAAGATTTTTTTCCTTAATTATCAGTATATGTAGTTTTTTAAAAAAAAGTTATGAGTCGTTAAATTAAAATATTGTGTATTTTGCGGTCTTTAAATTAATAGTGGGAAAGAACTAATAGTATAAGAGGTATAGACCTAAAATATGCGTATGACATGAGTTATGGGTCAAGTATTCAGCAATGTAAATAAACAACGAACATAAGCAATGCAACATATCAAAAGATTATCAGATTCTAATGATTGGCGGATATTTGAGAAATTTAATTGTGGTACTCTATCAGCGGTACTTTTTAAAAAGAAGATTGTTTAAATTCTCTCCTTGCCCTTGGTGGTGCGCGTTGAATAGTGAATTCGCGAAGCTCAACGTACCTTATAAATTACGGTAGGTATTGAAATCAGTGACTTTGTGACAGCAGAGTAATGATGATAAAGCCGGCAGTGATGAACAGTGTCAGTTTAATTGTTGATTGTCAATGAATTATTAAATACTTTGATTTTCCTTTGAAGCATTTAACAATGTTTAGTTTAGATAGTACAATAAGTTGTTAGAAATCAGCACAACATTAAATTAAATATACACATATAATCATAATGTACAGCATATAATGCTATTATGTTTTATGCATTTATCTAATTACAGTGAAATATGTAGAAATGTTACACTGAATTATAAGTTTGCACTGATGATATTGCTATATTTTATGTCAATACTAAAAATAACATCATAAGGAACTGGAGGGTAGAAAGTTTGAGCGATAGCAGTAGAGCATTCACACCTTCCTTACCAATTTTTAAAATATTTATAAAAATTCTATGTTGGATTAGGAGACGCACAACAAAAAATGAATCGAATTGGAATATATTGGTTTATTATGGCGGCTTTATCTGGTAATTGTTCTGCTTTACTTAAGTATTATAACCTAATAATGACACATAGATAGATAGATAGATAGACAGACAGACAGACAGACAGACATATAGATAGATAGATAGATAGATAGATAGATAGATAGATAGATAGATAGATAGATAGATAGATAGATAGATAGATAGATAGATAGATAGATAGTGTTTTCGTAGCCTTCATGAGTTTTGTCATTGCAGATGGCGTTCTCTGTCAGTCTGTTTCAATGTCGCTTCTTAAAGAAACCAATTGCACAGATGGTCTCATTCATGGAGTAGACCATTACACTATTCAAGGGGAAGTTCACATCCCATCAGATAATTCGCTAGTGTCTGGAATATTCATAAAGAAAAAAACGGCCAAAGAATTAAGATACTTTACTGTAAGATCAAAACCTTTTTTTTTAAATCCTTAAAGGATATGGTTAAATATATTTTCCTTGTAATAATTGTATTAGTATTCATTACCTGATATATAGATTATATTTAAGATTTAAAATATAAATACCAATATAAATATAAATGATTTTAATAATGCTTATTTTTAGATACATTATTTCAATGTTTCTGCTTGCGAGGTAATCAATGAAATCAGGCATGATGAAAGTTATTGCTTTAAAACTAAGTTAAATGATACATATTCATTTACATTGTTTACGCCTGCGCACAGAAACGACAGCAACGCTTCAATCCTCACCTACATTATGTATTTCAATAGAAGCATTGCAACCAGTAATGAAGTCATTGTGCCAATTATTTCAGGTAATATTCTAATTTATTACTATAACTTTTTATTTAGCATATTACTAGTTAAATATCATCATAAATAATTTACAATGATCAAGACAAAGATTATTAACTTTATTCTACATTTTACAAGAAAAACTAATTTTCTTTTAAAAAGTAGTTAAATAAATATAATACATTACAAATTCTAAAAATCTATTTTAAAAGTGTATTTGTTATAGATATTCCTTCAAAGCGCCCATTCCTTCTGTTTTTATTTGCTTTATAGATGTTCCCTTATATGTCCATTATGAAAGAAATCATTAAGCAATAAAACAATGGAAATAATCAATCAGGTTCATATGTATTTCATTGAAAATTTAGAGGAGTGCAAAATTGTAATGTACTAAAATCTTAGTAACTAAAAAGTGATTTTGCTAACTTCGATCGTGTTATATGTTCGTTAATGGCATTATGTTCAAAGACAGTTCTGTACAATTTGTGAAAGTCAATTGCAATCAAACAGGAGTAAAAGCTCTAAACCAGTGGTTCTCAAAGTCGTGCATATCCACCTCCAATTAGAAATGATTCTTTAGGGGTGGAAAGCTTAGGTTCCATCTGGCGGGTTTTTCTGGAGGGGTGGAAAGCTTAGGTTCAATCTGGCGGGTTTTTCTGGAGGAGTGGAAAGCTTAGGTTCCATCTGGCGGGTTTTTCTGGAGGGGTGGAAAGCTTAGGTTCCATCTGGCGGGTTTTTCTGGAGGGGTGGAAAGCTTAGGTTCCATCTGGCGGGTTTTTCTGGAGGGGTGGAAAGCTTAGGTTCCATCTGGCGGGTTTTTCTGGAGGGGTGGAAAGCTTAGGTTTCATCTGGCGGGTTTTTCTGGGGGAGTGGAAAGCTTAGGTTCCATCTGGCGGGTTTTTCTGGAGGGGTGGTAATAAAATAATAAAATTACAGTCTTTTTTGTTTATAAACTAGAAGAGGACATGGTCAAAAAGCATGATATAGAATTGCAAAGGAATCAAAATATTTATGGCGCCCGTAGCCATACAAGGCATAATCTGAAAAAGACAACTAACTTCGGCACCACGTACACGATGAACACGTCATTGATTATTTCATTTCTGCTTAGGGTGTTGAAATGTGGACACTGCATGCTAAGGCAGAAGTAAAACTTTAAGCATTTGAGACCATGTCACTAAGATAGCTGCTCCAAATAGAACATATAGAGCATAAAATCAAATCCTTGGTCAGAATAATATTAATGACTCAAAATATCATTGAGCCCCCCTGGAACAACTTTTGAGTTTCCTCCACAGTTAAAAAAAGTAAAAGTTGACATTATTTCTTTATGGATCTGTCCAAATCACATTTTATAAAACTAATACTCAGAATACACAGGAAAGAGGACGTAGAAAATGCAGTTCTCATACAAATAATTGAATCCATAACATAAGGATATAGGTCCACAACGAAGTAGCTCAACGCCAAATGAGGTGACTAACTGAACTCTTGTATCCGCAGGTAACTGTAATAGTAAAAATGTAACCATACAAAATATACCAACGGCAAAGCCACACACACAGTTTGAATCGGATACCAAACACACGATTATTTTGGCAGTTCTGTGCCCTTTATTAGCCGTAATCGTTTTATCTGTATGCATATGCATTATATACAAGTAAGAAAAATGTTAACATGTTAAACAAGTTAGTATAGAGATTAAATATAATACTTGATCATTAATGGCAGGGTCTCATTTAGCTAATTTATAATTATTTTTTATGATATGTTGCAACAGAAGACGAAAGCTCAATAATACAAGTGAAATTACGTCAAAGTAAGTCTTAAATGTATTTTTAAAAGTTACTTTTTCATCATTATACACACATTAAATCTATAAACTTATACTCAGTCAAGTTACACATTTTCATTGATAGATTGTGAAAGCAAATATTTTTTTACTTAATAGTTAAGTTTCTTTGTATGTAGCCTATTTATTTATGATATGCGTATTCAACGAATGTCATTAATTCTGTTAACAATTTGTTGACATCTTAAGTTCAATCTTTTTACTTCAATTATGAAAATATCACGTATTCACCAGCAACCATAGACCGTTCATTGTGTAGAATAACTTTAAAGAATATTTAACGTAAGCGAAAACTTTAGAATGGCATCAATGATCTAAAGCATTTTAATTTATGCGCTACTAGCATGCTGCATGGAGCACGTAATTATTTGTTAGTTAATTAAAAAATCAACAATTCTTAATCTCTTATGTCAACTGATAAATCAAAATGTGTCGTTAAAAAACAAAAGAATTCGGAATGATAAAATAGACAAGAATATCAACAAAAATATATAATAAATTGAACATTTTCTACTAGTGAACATATATATATTTATATATATATATATATATATATATATATATATATAAATATATATATATATATATCCCTCTCTATCTCTCTCTATCTCTCTCTTTCTCTCTCTCTCTCTCTATATATATATATATATATCCCTCTCTCTCTATCTCTCTCTCTCTCTCTCTCTCTCTCTCTCTCTCTATATATATATATATATATATATATATATATATACATATATATATATGTATGTGTGTGTGTGTGTAATGGTAAAAAGTAGAATTGGGATTTTTTTTTAAATGAAAAAACAACGCATTAGCCAGCTGTCATATATTTTAATTTATCTATTTTTCTATCTTGCTATCTATTAACTCACAAGCACACAAATATATCAAATTTTATCAAATTTCTTTTTCAGTAATATTATTGTAATGGAAGCTGACGTATTAAACCCAGAAGAAAAAAATAGGTAAAAGACATCAATCAAAAGTTTGAACTTATGTAGTATCAAGTATTATGCTAAATAACAACATTTTAAAAAGAAAATAAATGTTTTTTTCAAGAAAGCTTCAATAATTTATTTTCGTCCCTGCTTTACAGTGAACATTTTACATATTTAAAACATTTTCGATCATATTTATTTTATAATGATATATATACAGAAAGAGGGGAGAGTAATAGAAAAGTGTAAGATAAAGTAAACGGTTCCATGAGGTGGTTGGTGACTAGTGCCACCTCCAGATACTAGAAACCTTACCGACGCTAGTGTTGTTTTAGTCCCAGGTCATATTTTAGTTTCAGTTTTTATTTCGTTTTTTCTGTAATAATTTCAGTTTTCGTCTAGTTTTAGTCTTGCTGCTAATTTTAGTTTCAGTTTTAGTTCTCGTTGACGAAAAGTCAACATTTTCGTTAACGAAGGTTTTAGTTTTAGTTTTCGCGTACGAAAGCAACACAATATTTTAGTTTCAGTTTTTATTTCGTTTTTTTCTGTAATAATTTTAGTTTTCGTCTAGTTTTAGTCTTGCTGCTAATTTTAGTTTTAGTTTTAGTTCTCGTTGACGAAAAGTCAACATTTTCGTCAACGAGGGTTTTAGTTTTAGTTTTCGTCAACGAAAACAACACTAACCGACGCTTTCACTTTGTCCAATCCAAATACATTTTTTTTTTAAATTTAGTCGACGGCTATTAAGGACATTTTTTTTTTAAAAATCCCTATTGCATTTCAAGTAGTGTTTACTAACTTAAAAAGAAATGTTATTGGGAGAGTGTTGCCCCTTCTGATAAGCCTACAAAAGAAAATAGGATCAGGCCCTCTATCAGCAACAGAAAAAAAATACATGTATAGAAATGTCTATGGGGTTAGGGGCTAACAGTACAACGATTGTGGAGGAGGGCTATGATAGAAGGGTCACCCGTTATCATAATGTGTTAAACATTCGAAATTTTAATTTCGAATTAAAATGGATGGGGGAAGCTAATAGCTGCACCTAAAATTTGATACCAAGAGATCTGATTAAACAAATGGCCGTCATGTTAAAAAAAAATAAAAACGCGTGCTTTTTAACTTTGGACTTAGAAAAAAAAAAGAAGAAGAATCATGCGTATATATTGCGTTTATGTATTATTAAGATCATTGAATGCGGCGTATAAAGCTAAGAACTATCGTTTAATGATACTGCATTATAATATAACAATTACAAAAAAAACATTAAGAAATATAAGACGTCTAGATATGTCAAGAATGAGACAAAAATATTATGATTTAGGCTTGTAATGGGGGGGGGGTCGGAATTATTAACTAATAGATTATATTGCGGTGACCAGTTTTTTTGGGATAACCTGGTCGGGTCAAAGGAGGAAGTATGGGAAGCAACTTGGATATGGGTCTTATTCTAACCTCTTCTGGTGGACTTAACCAGGCTAAAACGGCTCATGATAACAGGTCCGCTTTATCACATAGGCACGGTAGGCACTGTGCCTAGGGCCTGTGGACTTTTCAAGGGCCCACGAAAGCCAGAATGGCAAATAAGTGCCGGTGCATTCTTGAAACATATTAAAAAAATGAGATCGGGAAGGGCCTACGACTTTGACAGTGCCTATGGCAGGGGTGGGCAAACTTTTTCTACGGAGGGCGTCATTGAAACTTGATTGTTATCGGCGGGCCGAATATATATATTTTGTCAACTTCAATTACAATTTACAACGAACGGAAATATGAACTGATGATAATAACCATGTATTTGTCATTTTATTGCACATTCGCAATCTATTACACATGTACGTTACATTGTAAAATACGAACTTAATCAGCTGCTAATTTGGTAATAAGACTTAACTATTCATAATTATTTCAACAAAAGTTTTTTGTTACCTGTCATCAGTGCTGTTTTTCTGGCGAGCGCTTCGGAACGGTGTTCCGGCACCTTTTTTTCCCGTACACTTTTGTATATTAGAATACTACTGCCTGGATTGTTTAGTTTTAGTACTTTATATTTTTTCAGATATGAGTTCCAGTACCTTTTTTTATTTTTTTTAAAAAAAAAAACAGCACTGCCTGCCCTAAAACATACACTGTCTGTCATAATACACACACTGCCTGACATAATACACACATTGCCTGACATAATAGACACACTGCCTATCATAATAATTATGAAGACGAGGGAAATAACTCTAACTAATATACTGGAGACATAAAACTGATTTAATACCCATCGAATGAAATAGTCTAATTAAAATTGCAAAAATATAGCGAAAACAAAGAAAATCAACATCGACTTAGGATCGGAACATGTACATGAATAAGGGCCGCAAAATATACTCTGACGAGCCGCATGTGGCCCGCGGGCCGTAATTTGCCCACCCCTGGCCAATGGCCTACGATGAACTTAAAACGGCTCTGCATGATAATAGATAGAAAGTTATTAGAGTAAAAACTGTAACCTGCCGCGGCTAATGCCGTAGACTAAAATGATTTTAAACATCATTATATCAATTAAGAGTCGGTAAAAAAGGTTTTATACATGCCACCGAGTCTGTAATTTTTGTGGTTCTCTTTTATGTATTAGTTGCTTTGAAAATCAGAAATTATTTTTTTTGCCTTAAAAATTTAGGATTTGTTAAAAAATAACCGAAAGATCATTTTACATTCAAAATTTAAAGTCCAATTTATACTGTAACAGGCAGAAAGCATGGCTGCTATCCTTGGATATTAATTTATCCAGGTCTAGATATTTTTTGTAGAAATCTGTTTTTAATTTAATGAAATAAAACAAAAGTTCCAGATATTACTTTTTCTCATCTAGAGATAACATTTCGATAAATGGTTATATATTTATTTTAATCTATATATTTCAATGACAATTCTTTAAGAAGATAGTTTGTCATGTTAACACTACATGCCGGCTTGTTGATTTTTTTTTTTCTTATTTTTATTTCAAGATTTCTTAACAGACATTTTAATGGTTCTTTACAGGATGATGCAAGAACAATTAACAGACGATGAAAATATCACCTGGTAGGCCAATAATCATAATGAATTTTCTTTATAACAGAATTACTTATTTCTTAAAAAAAATGGATTTATACAGCGTTTACATAAAACAAAATCATTAAAGATAGTGATTAAAAATAAAATGTATATATATATATATATATATATATATATATATATATTATCTATCTACTGACTCAAATACACACAAATAATTAAAATTTATTATTTTCTGAGCTATGTTTAGTTTCGCGGAAATAGAAGAATAACATACGCAAGTCTTAAATATCATTTTGTTTTACTCTTGTAACTGTCTTATAACAAAAAATATTATGTATACCAACAAGTAACATACATGAAATAAAGACATTTTTAAACAAAGTTCAAAAATTAGTTTAAAGACAGGCATTTTTCCGATTTTTTCTAATTTAAGGCCTGCATTGTGGTCTGCCAGAAAAAAAAAAGTGTTTTCTGAAAAAAATGAATACAATCATGAAATATTTAGGGGTTGCACAAAGGCAATGAAAACATTGATTTGGTACTAAATAGTAATTTAATGGTTTATGTTGATTTTTTAGTGTTAAACATGAAATAATAACCTCAAAACACATAAAATAATAGAATGCAACAAAGCAAGGTGTTTACTTTTATGGACGTCATATTCACTGACTGCTTTTTGCAAGTCCAGTAACCACTGTGGTCTTCTTTTCATCCGGATTTAATCGTCGGTGTTCTTGCACCACCTGAAGTAAGAATTGCTTCAGGTCTTCTTTTATCGGCATAAAACTCACGAAAAATAGTATCAGTCGACTCTTTTCGGCAGTGTCATTAACAACTTTTCAAATTGATTACAACCATTTCTGCATGTTTGTATTTGATTATTGCTACTGTTCCAGGGTATCATCTCTTGGAATGAATGTGGCAAAATGCAACAAAGAATGGAGAAAATGTCTTTGGTATTTTTGTAACAGACAATAGGAAGACTGGGTTTGCTTAGAATCCACCGGAATCAGACGCTGTACTCCTCGATTTGTAGATCTAGGTTTTTCTTATTTTAAGCATCTGAACCTTTTTGCTTGACGATCAATATTTTGCGTTTCAAAGCGAGGCCCGACTTTCCAATTTCACTTCGGATACCATTAATGTTGACTGAAAGCTTTTTTGCTGCTTTCCAATCAACTGAATTAACGGAGATATATTTTCTGAATCAATAAATGTGGTGTCGTTTGATAGCGCCCTTGCTTGGTTGTGGGGCTTGAAACCACAGCTCGTATATATGGCTCGAACAGAGGAACGAAATTTCAGTCCTTGTTCTTCAGAAGGCTTCAGTTTAAATCCGCTTCTAAACATCCATCTTGAAGCAATAAATTATTCTTGCCATCCAACGTGCTCGTGTAATAGCCCTGGATCCTGGTATTGGTGTTCTTCCAAGAAAATATGACAGCCAATTCGTAAATATTCCTTTGTAATCATTGTGGGTGACGAATTTGAAGATTGTCATTTAAATTCAATGTGCTCTCGAAAAGGTCTACTTCCGTCATTCCATTCAATATCATAGGATCCCTTCTCAATAAAATGCTACCTGCTCTTTAAATCGTTTAAAGTAGTAAATATCAGGAACCGATGAGGTCCACTTATTTTCAATGGGTGAACACTTTTTCAGAACAATATCCATCATATAGTAAAAACAAGATGAATGTAAGACTTTTTCAAGCAGCTTTCACTAAACGTCTTAACCGTATAACTGCTGCTGTGTTAAACCAATGCTACTACTTTCTCAAATTCCCCATTCCTTCTCAGACATTCAATCCATGTGTTTCGGAGCTTGACTTTCATCTGCCTCCGAAGCCAATTTTGTACGCCTAGCAAGCACTCTATTTAAAATCGTTATTGCAATCTACTGGCAAATCACTTACATTCTCCCCGCCGTATAGATTCTGAAGCAATTCTTTCCATCCCAATGTACAGTTAATGGCAAAAATTTGTAGATCACAGCACAATTTCTATATCTTCATGTGCTGTTTTTTTTCCTAATCTCAGCTCGCACACGCTGTACAGTATCACGTCGACTTTACCGTCAAGCCCTAAAAATCGTTATCAAAGGAATGAGCTGTAGCAGTGCGTAAATGACTGCTGCAACGATCACTAACGTATCGTATCTAACGCTGCAAATGCTTTGGACAGAACAGACTTTGTTGGAGCAGTTTCTGCACATTTTCTTCGTTTCTGTGATGCACTAATCAAAAATTCTTCATCGAGTTAATTTTCAACAGTGACCCTTTCATATAAACTGCTGTCAGCAGAAAATAGCAATAATATTAGGTGTAAATATACAAAGTATGTGAGACGCTTTCGGCTCACATGGTCACAGTAGGGGTAAGACAAAAACTAAAAGATCCAGTATACAGACGACTTCAAAAAATTCGTTTTTGCAAATTGATTATTATTGAATATTTAGTATATTATGCAACTTTTTCCGAAGGATAAATTTCTCAAAGAAAAAAATATGCACTCCACCCCAATATATATATATATATATATATATATATATATATATATATATAGAGAGAGAGAGAGAGAGAGAGAGAGAGAGATTGAACGAGAGAGACATTTACAAACAGTCCTTATAAAATAGCGTCTGGACATAGATTCAACTGATACAAGAGCCTCTTCCGAAGAATTAAATGTGTCGTATCCAAATTAATTATTTTAAAATAATTTAATTAAATGTTTTTGAATTCAAGACGTCATTACTAGTTCAAGGGTGGACGGATGGCCAAGTGTTGCAGGGCGCTTGACTGTCGACCTGAGAGTCCCTGGTTCGTACTTCGAAGAGAACAAAGGGAATTTCTCCAGGTGAAATTGTTTGTAAAGAACCCCAATTTTACTGATCTTTAAATGCATACCTCACATTTGTTAAGGAGGTAAAGTCAGCTGGGCTTTGTGCTAACCACACAATCCGTTTATGCATCGCGCTTATAGATGTGGATGAATTGTGCACTTCATCTGCCTTTAGGGCCTATTAGGCATAGGGAATTTTCGACTATTTCAAAGAGAAAGATTATTGAAGAGTTTCACTTGGTAAGCTTACATTGTGTCAGGCTTGCCAAAAGAAAAGGGAAAATCAATAGCTAGAAATAATTCTAGATTCTACTAAAATTTAATTTTATATTTTCATTTTATAGAAGAGATCATGCGTATCATATTGTATATTTTTTTTAATGTGTTTTTATCTATCTCACTTACGGTGGCTTTTGGAGATGAGAACTTTTTCCATTGGGAACACTTTTAATTCGAAAAAATAAATACGTTTAGATATATTTAAAAATTGTAACATTGTTTTCAGCAAATATCTTACATATGCCAGAGGTAAACATTTTTATAAAGGAGTCCGATTTGTAAAGGTTTTTGATATATGACTTGAAAGTGAGAATTTATTTCTAGTTCAAAGATATAGTGAAATTAAAACAAAAGGCTTTTACCTTTAAATTAACAAATAGAGAAATTACATTGTCGAATGGTGCATCGAAATATTCTTTTAAAAAATGCAATGCAATATAATAACTATTTGTAATACTTTCTTTCAACTCTGCTGAGTAAAAGTACAAACTAGATATGAGAGACTTGGATTTAAATTTTTACCACTAAACGTAGAACAGTCCAAGCAGTCTATTAAATTTACAAACATAGCCTAAAACGACACAAAGATGGCTATATCAAACGTAACACTTTCATGTAACTATACAGGCAGATCTGACAGGTCCCAGTAAGGATGAGATGTTAATCTCTTATATTTGTTAAACCATATATGCCGGTTTTTTAGTGCCCTTCATACACGACATATTTCATAGTGCAATGGTCATGGTGGCACCACGAGAGACATAGGGAGGAAACTCTCACCATGACCTAGAATAGTTAACCCTAGTTCTCACCGAGATTGAACGCGGGACCCTCAGATCGAGCCCTTGTCCCTCAGGTTAACTTAAGAGCGCTTTACCAAACGACCATCATTCCCTTTACAGGTAGAGGAAGATGGACATTTCAGATATTGAACCATCCATGTACCAAAAAAAAAACCATAAGATCGAAACTGGAAATGTCAAGGAATTTGTACATTCTTGTGTTACTTTATTATTATATTGTATTTTATAAAAAAAAAAGAAATGAAATGTTTTTCGCTAATATTTTAGATTAAAATGAAAGCTGAACACATGCAAATTTAAAAGCCCCATTTAGGCAGTTAAATCTTGAAACCTTCAGGTCATTTATACATTTTTCACCTACTTTTCCTTGTATTTTGTAAAGTTAAATGATGCATAATGTTACATTTTCATGATTCTTTGCAGGATAATTCCAGAAAAAAAGGACAAAACTAAAGATGATGATATTAGGTAGGACTATTGTGGACATAAATTTACTCATAATTTTTTTTAAATTGACTCATATATGTAAAAAAAAAGAATTTGTGATTATATATGCCCATATATTCTATCAGATGATTTAAGTTTAGAAAACTTGGTTAATTATATTATAAGTCATAAATGAATTGCATGCATTGATCAATATTCGATTAAAATCTCTTATATAGAAATATAAACTTGACATAGGAAGATAGTCGAGTAATTTGAAAGCAATCAAACATGGGGGTCCATTCGATCGTGCAATGCTGAAATGCATTACTTCGCTTCTAGTCCTAATATACAAAAAGCTTAATAATTGATAAAACAACTTTTTTTTTATTTTAAATTAACTAAATTATTAACTTTTATTAATTTGTAGATGTATTTCTTAATAATTTAGGAAATTTTTTTAATGTGTTTTTGAACGATTTTTAAATGTTTTTTTCGTTTCATTCGCAGGCGAATATAATGTTTTTTTACAAATCTTTGCTTGTGATAGTTAAACCAATTGCTATTTTTTGAACAATTTTTTTTGTTATCGAGCCGAAACTTAGTCCATTAGAGCTCGTGAGTTAAAAACTATGTCTCGTAAATGCTGGAAAGTAGCTTATAACCTAATGGTTAGGGGGCTTTTCACATGAGACTTCCTATTGACTTCGCCAGACGTTGGTACTCGTAAAGCTAATGGTTCAACGTTACTGGGTCCACCCTGCAGTGTGAGTCGTAATTGGATTTTAGGTTCCCGAAATGGGAGCCAAGTGCTTAATTGGGTAATAAGGGTTTTCTCGTCTCATCGAACTCCACCGCGGGTTGGTATTTGGTAGGTCAATTACAAAATCCTTACTTCTAGCTTTGTTTCCCAACTCGAGAGAATATGGTTTATAACGGAATGCAGTTTGGTAAAAAATGAACACATGCGTGACTCCCATGACATTATCCAAGGCTACTCCGGACTTTACCCCAATATTGGCCCTTTTGATCCTAGCAATGCCATTGTGATCTGTAATGCGCTGTTGAGTTACCTACACAGCGTGAGTTTCGGGATGGCATGCACCATGCGCTCCAGTCAATCTGGCCGTTCTCTAGCCTCCACTACATCTTGGAGAACAGACATTGAGTCAGTTTGGTTAACTACAACCGTCGCAGGTATCTTCCTGTAGGGCGTTCTCATATCATTGCCTTTACTACGTTTTTTATATCTGCCATCTGGAGAAGCCAGAATCTCAGAAGTGGTAACAGTTTTTAGTGCATCCTCCAAACCAAGCGGAATGCTTTGTAAGCGGAATAGACCAATCTCCTGTTACAGCACTTGACTCCGAAAGCGTTATCAAAAAGTTACCTAGCAAAAAGTTGAGACCAGGAAAATGTGCGAGCATGACTCTGTTCAATGTTGCACACTTAAAAGTACTTGGCTAAAACATGCCTGAGTTATAAACGCATCGATACGAATGAGGATAGAGTCGATGAAATTATTAAGAACACAAGTCAGATCATGCTGCAGGATTACACCTGACATCGGCACTCTTTGATTTTATAAAGGTGCTAAATTAATAATTATCAGTAGGCTATTTTATTTTTGATTGTAGAGTTAGTTATTCATTAAATAATTAGATAAGATGTCTTCACTCTTAAAATAAAGCTTTTTTTAATCATAAGGGTGAAACGTTATTAATACATTTTTAAAAAGACATCTGCAGCGTTATTAATGACATTTACCTAGGTTTCTAAGATCCTAATAACGGCTTTGCCGTATGTCCATTGGCAATTGGCCAGTTGGCTGCAGTTGCAGACACACGGCAAGGCTAGCGAGGTGACCGTTCTCAATGTTCGCTTACCGCCTAGTCATGATTTACCTGAAAGTTAGCCTTGTATTCAGTGAACACCGATTTTATAGACAGACCACACGCACTGATTGAGTCAAAAATTTGCCGCCAAAACAGAAGTTGGAGGTCTTTGCGCGGGTGTGCAAGTGTATTCGGCGAATGACACAATTTCAGTAAACATATCAATCCAGGGGTGAACGACCGGAGTAACAATGTGTAGGCGGTGTACCTAAGTCATGATTTCATCATTCATCTTTAGGGTGAAATATAACAATTATTTTCATTGGGCTCATTCAATGTGGCATCATTATAAAGGCCTTAGCAGCAAATTAGTCTAATGCGGGTAGTTACATTCAAACTATACAAATGAATATTAGGTGTAACGTAGGACACATTAGTATTATGTTACATTTCGTTATATTAAGTAAAGATTCCTTTGTTAAATTATTTTGATATTGGCTCTGCATCTTGTTAACTTGTTTTTTTTTTAAAATCTAGTCAACATTCTTTAGGATTTACCGTGCATACTAAAAGGTGAATTAAAAAGCAATTAATGTTTACAGTTAGTTATAACTTATAACCTATTATCATTTATATATACAGTGTATTTGAGCTATCTAACATTAATTTTTATTTTATTTTAATATGCTTTGTTTTTTTTTTCGTAAATTTAATCTTTTTCATTTTTTTAGAGAAACAGTTAAAGATTTTTAAATGACATAAGTAAATTTCATTTGAATTAATGCAATGCAATATAATAACTATTTGTAATACTTTCTTTCAAATCTACTGAGTAAAAGCACAAACTAGATATGAGAGACTTGCGATTTAAATTTTTACCACTAAACGTAGAACAGTCCAAGCTGTCTATTATATTTACAAACATAGCCTAAAACTGTACAAAGATGGCTATATCAAACGTAACACTTTCATGTAACTATACAGGCAGATCTGACAAGTCCCAGTAAGGATGAGATGTTCATCTCTAATATTTGTTAAACCATATATGCCGGTTTTTTAGTGCCCTTAATACACGACATATTTCATAGTGCAATGGCCATGGTGGCACCACGAGAGACATAGGGAGGAAACTCTCACCATGACCTAGAATAGTTAACCCTAGTTCTCACCGAGATTGAACGCGGGACCCTCAGATCGAGCCCTTGTCCCTCAGGTTAACTTAAGAGCGCTTTACCAAACGACCATCATTCCCTTTACAGGTAGAGGAAGATGGACATTTCAGATATTGAACCATCCGTGTACCAAAAAAACACCATAAGATCGAAATTGGAAATGTCAAGGAATTTGTACATTCTTGTGTTACTTTATTATTATATTGTATTTTTAAAAAAAAAAGAAATGAAATGTTTTTAGCTAAAATTTTAGATTAAAATGAAAGTTGAACACGCACAAATGTAAAAGTCTCATTTAGGCAGTTAAATCTTGAAACCTTCAGGTCATTTATACATTTTTCACCTACTTTACCTTGTATTTTGTAAAGTTAAATGATGCATAATGTTACATTTTCATGATTCTTTGCAGGATGTTTCCAGAAATGAAGGACACAGATAAAGATGATGATACAGGGTAGGACTACTGTGTACAAAAATTTACTCATAATATTTTTTAAATTGACTCATATATGTAAAAAAAAGAATTTGTGATTATGTACGTCTCTATATTATAACAGAAGATTTAAGTTTAGAAAAATTAGTTAATCACTTAGTAAAAAATTAATGAATTGCATGTATTGATCAATATTTGATTAAAATCTCTTATTTAGAAATATAAATTTGAATATGAAGATAGTCGAGTAATTTGAAAGCAATCAAACATGGGGGTCCATTCGATCGTGCAATGCTGAAATGCATTACTTCGCTTCTAGTCCTAATATACAAAAAGCTTAATAATTGATAAAACCTCCTTTTTTATTTTAAATTAACTAAATTATTAATTTTAATTAGTTTATAGATATATTTCTTTTAAATGTTGGCATTTTTTATGTGTTTTTAAACGATTTTTACACGTTAGATTTTTTTCATTTGCAGGCGAATATAATGTTTGTAATTAAAAGACACTTTTTTTTTACAAATCTTTGCTCGTGATAATTAAACCAAATGCTATTTCTGGAACTATTTCTTTTGTTATCGAGCAGAAACTTAGTCTATTAGAGCTCGTGAGTTAAAAAAAACTATGTCTCGCAAATGCTGGAAAGTAGCATATAGGCTAATGGTTAGGGGGCTTTTCACATGAGACTTTTTATTGACTTCGCCAGACATTGGTACTCGTAAAGCTAATGATTCAACGTTACTTGGTCCACCCTGCAGTGTGAGTCGTAATTGGATTTCAGGTTCCTGAAAAGGGCGCCAAGTACTTAATTGGGCAATAAGGGTTTTCTCGTCTCATCGAACTCCACCGCGGGTTGGATTTGGTAGGTCTATTACAAAATCCTTACTTCTAGCTTTGTGTCCCAACTCGACATAATATGGTTTATAACGGAATGCAGTTTGGTAAAAATGAACACATGCGTGACTCCCATGACATTAACCAAGGCTACTCCGGACTTTACCCCAATATTGGCCCTTTTGATCCTAGCAATGCCATTGTGATCTGTAATGCGCTGTTGAGTTACCTACACAGCGTGAGTTTCGGGATGGCATGCACCATGCGCTCCAGTCAATCCAGCCGTTCTCTAGCTTCCACTACATCTTGGAGAACAGACATCGAGTCAGTTTGGTTAACTACAACCGTCGCAGGTATCTTCCTGCAGGGCGTTCTCATATCATTGCCTTTACTACGTCTTTTATATCTGCCATCTGGGGAAGCCAGAATCTCAGAAGTGGTAACAGTTTTTAGTGCATCCTCCAAACCAAGCGGAATGCTTTGTAAGCGGAATAGACCAATCTCCTGTTAGTGCACTTGACTCCAAAAGCGTTATCAAAAAGTTACCTAGCAAAAAGTTGAGACCAGGAAAATGTGCGAGCATGACTCTGTTCAATGCTGTACACTTAAAAGTACTTGGCTAAAACATGCCTGAGTTATAAACGCATCGATACGAATGAGGATAGAGTCGATGAAATTATTAAGAACACAAGTCAGATCATGCTGCAGGATTACACCTGACATCGGCACTCTTTGATTTTATAAAGGTGCTAAATTAATAATTATCAGTAGGCTATTTTATTTTTTTTATTTCAGCGTTAGTTATTCATTAAATGATTAGATAATGTTATCATTCTTACGAAATAAAATATTTTTTTTATTGAATCATAAGGGAAACAATACTAATACATTTTTCAAAAGACATCAGCAGCGTTATTAAGGACATGTTCCTAGGTCTGCAGTATGTCCATTGGTCATTGGCCAGTTGGCTGCTGGTTGCAGAAACACTTCGAGGATAGCGAATGGACTGTTAATAATTTTCCCTTACCGCCACGTCATAATTTACCTGAAAGTTGGTCTTACATTCAGGGCTGCTTTATCAACTAGGCACAGTAGGCACTGTGCCTATGGCCTACGGACTTTTTAAGGGCCTACAAAAGCCAGAACATGAAGTTAAGCAAGTTCAGAATGCCAATAAAATTTAATAAAGTAACTATATATAACCGTATGAGATGAGCACGTCAAGCTGAAGTGCTGTAGTTCTATAAATTACTGTATGTTAACTTTTCGGCCCTTTGTCTTAGCAAAGTCACATACGACGTCGTCAAAGTTTATTTAGATTTCAAATTGCAAAAAAGTGCGGCAGGAGTAACAATGTGTAGGCGGTGTACCTAAGTCATGATTTCATCATTCATCTTTGGGGTGAAATATAACAATTATTTTCATTGGGCTCATTCAATGTGGCATCATTATAAAGGCCTTAGCAACCAAATAGTCTAATGCGGGTAGTTACATTCAAACTATACAAATGAATATTAGGTGTAATGTAGGACACATTAGTATTATGTTACATTTCGTTATATTAAATAAAGATTCCTTTTTTAAATTATTTTAAAATTGGCTTTGCATCCTGATAACTTATTTTTTTTTTTAATTTTAGTTTTCAATCTTTAGGATTTACCGTGCGTACTGAAAGGTGAATTAAAAAACAATTTATGTTTACAGTTAGTTATAACCTATTATCATTTATATATACAGTGTATTTGAGCTATCTAACTTTAATTTTTATTTTATTTTAATATACTATTTTTTTTTTCGTTAATTTAATCTTTTCATTTTTTAAGAGAAACAGTTCAAGTTCAAACAGATTTGACGTAAGTAATTTTGCTTTTTAAATCGCATACCTTTTTTTGCGCATAAATTTCATTTGAATTTATATTTTTCAATTTATATAATTTAAAGTCTTACTGTACCTAATAAAATACCAGTCCTTAAACAGTCCCAGAGTACTGGTCTACACTCTGCTACCTCCTCCATTTATTAAATAAAAAAAGCATATTTATTTACAATCGACTAAAACCAACACATACATGACTGGTGTTATGTTAAGCCGCCATTCCTTTTATGGTTTCCGTTACACTGAGCCATATCTCCCGTGGTGCCTCCGTCGCCATTGCACTATCGGCTATAGTGGGGATGAAAGAAGGGTACTGCAAAAACCGTCCCATAAGTGGTTTACAGTATCTAAGAGATTTCATCTCATCCTTATAGGTACTTGACACACAGTGAGCTCTGAGAATAATTTATGCTCGACTTGTTTAATGTTACATAGGTCATTATTAAAGCTGTAGACAACACGTATAATTTTAGACCACTGAGCATAAAATAACTCAGAAACAGTTTATGCGTCATAGCGTGGTGCACAAAATAATTCTTGTAGATTCTTTATACTGTACAGCATAACTGTGCTTGCGTGTGTGTCTTTGTGTGTAATGGTAAAAAATAAAATTGGTGTGACCTTTTTTTGAAAAGGCGTCTAATCGATGTATCTCTCTTGCTATCTATTAACTAATAAACACACAAATACTTCAAATTTTATTACATTTCTTTTTCAGATCTATTCTTGACATGGAAGATAGAGAATTACTTCTACAAGTAAACAATTGGTAAAAAAAGACATCAATTTACATTTTGTAATTATGTATTATGCTAAAAAACTTACTTTAAAAAGAAAATACATGTTTTTTTTTAAGAACGTTTGTGGATTATTATGCAGAAAGAGGAGAGATTAATAGAAAATTGCTAGATACCTATTTAAAAAAGCGGCTCTGTCAGGTGGCTGGAGACTTGTGCCACCACCTGATACTCTCTCTCTCTATCTCTCTCTGCTCTCTCAGAGATAATTGTGGGCTGAGACTTAGTCTTTTAGAGCCTGTGAGATCAAACTCGCTGGTGTTCCTCAACATCTGGGAACTGCCATAAAGGCCAAAGGCCAGTAAGTTACCCGACTGATCCACATTTTTCTGCCAGCCAGGGGCACTCAAAAGGCACATGATCCAATCGTCCTCAACTTCCCTGCAGTGTCGGCAAAGGGAATCGACATTGGGCCTCAACCTCCGAAAGTACGCGCCTATAGGACAATGCCCAATGTAAAACTGGACAATTAATGCCTGCACGGTCCTCATTAGCCCCCACCATTGGTCAGTTTTGGGCGGCCGCTTCATGTGACTGCGGACATTTCTCCCCGTCACCCCCATTGTCCCAACTCGAGAACCATCGAGAACCACCACTTGATACTAGCACAATTTGTTTTGAAACTTGTGCTGACAACTGGGGTACAAATCTCTTTTAAAGCTCGTGAGGGAGTGGGTGGAACATTTTCGCTACCCTACCGCAAGTTGTTTCATCTCTGGATTATTATAAAAGAAATAGTATAAGCCTTTTTATGTTTAGCGGTATCTCTAACTAAAAACGCAATCAGTTCCAGCATCGCATTTGTTTGCGAGTCACAAATATTTAAAGACACACTTTCTTATAGACACAATTTCTTTTTACACACTTTCTTATAGACACACTTTCTTAGAAAACACACTTTCTTATAGACTTCTAGCATATCTTGTGTACGGGTTAACCGTGAAAAATCGAGACAATTAGCATAATAATAAAGTGTTAACATAGGAAAAATAGTTTACAACTCAACAAAGTATGTAATAATAGGCATAAGTAATAATAAGTTCTGAGGGATGTGTGTTATGGACAATAATGGACAGCCCATAATAAATTAGTCAACTGTCACTATTATTAAGTCTTATCAGAACTAGTTTCAGTTGTCTAAGTGAGAGATATAAGTTTTCATTTTCATGTGCACAAGTGGCCGCAGATCAGCTGAAATGGAATTCCGTCTGATACGGCCATTTAAGGTTGCTGATTTTTTTTTGGTCGGGGTGCACAGTTCATTGAAACAAACTTCATTGAATTCTATTCGCGAAATAAACAGTTGTGGTATAAATGGAACATCTCTTACTTAAATCATCAGAGGAGACAAAGAGAATTAATAATTTAAAAAAAATAATGGAAAGAAGAAAAATACAACGCTTACATCCGAGCAAATCTGGCTGGATACATTGTGAGAAGCTCGATCATCCTGCTAGGCGATTAGTTGCGGCGGTATTCGTTGTGCTGAAAACTTATTGTGTCCGATGTTCGTCGTGTTGGGTAGAACTGCATTTTGAAATTTGTTAACATACATCTTAATGCTCTTTGTGTTTTTAGGGAGCCGTTTTCCCTTTCAACAGATGAGAACATATTCGACATTGATCAAAAAGCTGCAAGGTATGACATTATTTAGTCACACAACACACTTTATTAGATTAGCTCTTACTGACTTTCTAAGGCTTTCAGACACTTGACAAGTGTTCAGGTTGAAAAGACCCTGAGTCTTAAAGGTCAGTTAGTTACCAATTTGCTCGAATATATTTACACTATTGGTCTAGGGAGTTTTTTGTTTCTTTATATATAATAAAAAGAATATATTTTAAAATGTATTTCCTCCAATAAATCTTATTTAGCGAATTTTCATTACGTAAAATTCCCTTAAATGAAGGTTCCCTTTGCCTTATAGGCCTTAGGGACAGATGAAATGTAGAATTCATCTGTTTCTGTAACCACGGCAATTACGGGGATTGTATGAATGCACAACGCCTAGCTTCCTTTACTTCTCCAACTAAAGTTTGGGTACCCATTCACAGTGGGTGGAATTGGAGATTGATTCAAATTTCATGAGGGAAAAAATCCCTTTGTTCTCACAGAGGATAAAACCCGGGACTGTCTGATCGACAGTCTAGCGCTCTGCACTGCTCATTAAACTAATTTACTAATGACTAATGTTTAAGTTAAAACCAACTTCGGGCATCAATTGCTTTGATGGCCTAAAGCTGGCCTGTCACACACGATACTGGGTGGACATGTGGGACGATTTTGCACCATGGGTCTCCCCAAGGATCGAACCCAGGACTCTCAGGTCGACAGTCGAGTATCTACATCACTCGGCCAGCCGTCCCACCACGTCTTTATGTAGTTTAGTATATTGTTTTTATTTTATGTCGAATATTTTAAAATTTAATCAGTTGAAATGCATTGATTAAATGATTTTTATTTATTGAGGTATGAAAAATAAGGTAACCGGACTTATCGACCCCGACATATATACCCGAGACAGCTCGAGTCCGTCATAATACTAGGGGACTTACACCAGGATCAGAAAAATTATACTAAGGCTCTCATTGAGGTTTGAACCTTGTTTCTCCGGCCGACAGTCGAGCGCTTTACACCGCAAGGCCATCCGTCTTTTATTATACATATGTATACTTTTTAAGATATGTGTATGTTTTTTTTTAATGCATGCTTTAATTATTTTAAATGTGTGTTTTAGTCTTTTTGATTTCTTATCAATGGACACAAATTGTGTGATTATGTGACGTGTTTTTTCCAATCAACAAATCTTTTTCCCCACCCCCAACCCCTTTTAGATATATGATAAAATTACAGCATGTCAATTTCAAACATCATTTCATGTCTATCAAAAAACGCATATGTGTTATGTGTTGCCCGACAGGTATAAGAAATAATTTACTGATAAGTCAGCAGGTAAATCTTATTCGGAACCCATCCTTGGATATTGGTCACATAGGTCGTTTGGGCCAGTGGCTTAAGTAGTCACAAGCTATTGGTCAGTGAATCTCATGTGCAAGCATGAGGAGTGTATTTAAGATATAAGGTTGGTCTTTATAAACTTATAACATAACCACAATCAAAACTCAAACATAAGAGAAACATATATTTTAAATAAAATTAAAACAAAATCTTAAACAATTTTACACATGTTGAACAAAGTTAATAAACATATTTAAAACAAATAAGTAATAATTAAAATATTACTTGTATCAGCTGATAAGGTCGAATAGTCCGGGGTCCAATTTCCCAGGGACGAAGTGTCACTGGGTCAAAATGGCGGATCAAAATGTCTGGGGTCAAAAAGTCGTGGAACCGAAAAAATCAACACTTTTAAAATCAAATTAATTATAAGAAATATTTCTTTAGATTTGTTTACAAAAGTGATACAGATGTGACTGAAAATATAGAAATTTTGGGATGTGTAAGTATTTGAATGGTTAATTTTTGGCTTAATTTTTGCATAACTGTTGGTAGTTCGAATTTTTTTAAAACAGTTTCATGTTTAGACTAATAACATTTTATCTTTGAACATGTTTGAAATAAAGGTTTGTGTTATGAAATTGAGCCATAATATATGTATGTAAAGCTTTTTGTAAAATATTTTACAGAATATTAAGCCAAAGTCCAGTAGAAAATTCAACTAATTTTGTATAAAGAGCGAAATCTTCTGCTGAGCCTAGTTCTGTAGACTAAATGCACATATGTTTTGAGATAAGTTATCTCCCAAGAATTATCTTGCAAAAAAAATGATATTGGATTTTTAATATATATATATATATATATATATATATATATATATATATATATATATACTTTTGTTTATATTTCTTTTACTTGAAATTTATTTACATGTTTATAAATGATATTATGTTGGTATTTTTTTAAAGGTATTATAAAATGTTTATCATTAGACACTAGGCTGGCCCAAAATCATATGTAAAAAAATAAAGTTTCTCACATCCAACGGGGCACCCTCTTTTTAAGTTTCATTTGTCTTACTTAGTAACTGACAACAATTTCAGCTTCCTACTGCTATTGGAAGGGGATGCTCAAGAGTCACAAATTTTTATAATATTAATAAACAAAACGCATTTTCGTTGAATTTTTTAAATTACATTTTCAAATCATACCATTACTGTATGTAACTGTTAAGTAACGAAAATGTCAACATGAAATATAAATTGTAGAGTACTGAAGAGTACATTATCTAAACATTGTCTACACCGGAACAGCACAGATGGCAGACTTCTATGTAGCTTGTGTAGGGATGACTCTTCTGTTGGCTTCAACAACTTGCAAAATAAATTGCTTTTCTTCCTCGTTTTTTGTTAGCAGTCTATTATATTCCTAAAAAAATTTTAACTCCACATTCTGCAGTATCGTTGACCACACGCAAGTCGTTAATGCGCTGCTTACCCTTCTAGTATTCAATATTATCATTCCACTGTTCTGGAGGAAGAACTAGAAAGGAGTTGCCTATGTGTAGCTTTGTAAGCAGGTTCTGTGAACGCCTTGTGGAAAAGTGACCCAAGCTGACACCTTCATTTTGGAGCAATGATGGATCACCTCGAACACGTCGCTCACTAGGCTCTATTCCAAAACCTGTTATTATTTTATGTTTCTCAATCGGTCACACCTCATCGGAAAACAATGCCAGGCTGACAGTCTCATCAGACAGATACCACATGTTATTCTGGAAAATTTTTGTGCTGCAATACTAATGTCGTGATCCACAGACTGATATTGCTGCAGGTCCTTCCAGAGCAAAAGATCTTCTCCAGATGCTTTCTCTGCACTGGGTGCTTGAATTCAGGACTTTGTGTACAACAAGGTTCCAAACTGTACAAATCGTTTGAGTTGGCTCTCTTCATTGGATGTAAGACTGAAAATTTCTCTCTGTTGACGGAAGATGTAAATTTTGATGACATAGATCAGCTTAGCCATCCACCTAGCATGATGTACAGGGCCTGATGCTCTCCAGTGAATGGTTTTTGGTGGATCTCCTAAGATGATCATTGTCAGTTCAATAAGTTCTTCATAATCATCTCTGACCTGGGACTTCAAGTCCACGAAATTTGTCAGGAAACTCACCGTGTTTTCTCGGAAAACATCAGTGCTTGAAGGCAGTTCCAGTTTACTATAGTTGTCAAGCGTTATGCGTCCCCAAACTTCTTTAAATCTTTTGAAGATATGTATGTTTGGTGAGTTAGAGGGACCGCAACACAAACTAAAAGCCTGTGTCAATACCACCCCAAGAACATGATGACGACATGCCAGCCACAATAGTTCTCTACCAATACGATTCTCAAGCAGTACACAAGCTCCATTGAAACGACCAGTGTTGACAGAAGTGGTGTCGAGGCTCATAGCTTGGATGCTTTCTACCAATGCCCACTGTTCTAACTGACCATAAATAGCATCAGCAGCATTCTATCCTGTCCCTGGTGTTAGTTTAGGGATACTTAGTAATTTTTCACTGCTATCACCAGAAACCAGCACCGGCAAGCGGTCAACTTCTCCATGACCAAGGATTTCAGGTAAGATTTTTCCATCCCAGTCTAGAACTAGAGGATAATCAGGCTTGAATCAAACTTTTATATCTGCTGCTTGTTTACACCTGGCTTTCTTTCTGAATCTTTGCATGATACTTCGTGAAACTGTCAATGATGAAGGATCATGTCCCAGTGCTGCAGCAATAGAAATCATCAATCGCATAGCTTCACGATCAGACGTTTGGTTGCGATCCAAGGCACTGGTAACATGCTTAGCGAACAAGGAAGTATGATACCCAATCTCCGTCTTGTTTGTCCGTTTTTTAGTTGAGCTTGGACTGTTCATATTCATCTAGGACTTCAAATTTATTGGATGATTCTCTGTTTCATTTTCACCTGATTCACCTTCTATAGTTTGTTACTGTCGTTTTTCCTCTTTCTGTTTACGAAGTAGCTGTTTCTGTTGTTTGTGATGGACTCGTTCCTGCTGTGCTGCCATCTCTTTATCTTCACCACTCACGAACATTATATTTGTTGATTTTCCGTCTGCACAATGTTCATAAAAACAACAGGAAATCATGTAGGCTATCTAAAATGAGAACTAGGTCAGCATGGAATAGTTCATAAGTGTGAAAAATCGTTGTACTTCCATCAGTCAACAAAATCGAGTAAAATGCCGTAAAAGGTAAAACAACGAGGCCTGTCAGCATCCCCTTCTACTTGGAGTTTAGTTGTAAAATTTTAACTGTATACTACCTAAGGCAAAAGGAACTTAAAAAAGGGTGCCCCGGTATGTGGCACAAAGTTGGATATTTTGGGCCACCATATTAAACACTATATGATATTGATATTGTAATATAAACCAGTGTTTCTTTTTTCTTCTTTGTAACTGTTATATATATATATATATATATATATATATATATATATATATATATATATATATATGTCGACATATGTATTCAGTTAAGTAATCAGACTAAAGATTTTATTTGCTTTATATTTTTTTCTTGTTTCATTTGTTTTAACTTTTAAAAGAAGTAAGTCTTGTCCTTGTATGGGCTGATCAAATTCACTAATGGAAAATTATAATCCTATTTAATAGTCTTTACTCCACCCCATAAAATTTTAATTATACTGTATCATGTTATTCTATGATTTAGTTTTCACGCGATTTTTTAAATAACCATCAATTGATTTGAAAACGTTCGCACGTAATGTCCCTTTTCAAATGTATATTTAATCATTGGCGTCGATTTGAATTTAGAGGTTTCATAAACAATGATTTAGCTCTCATCACCTAGGGCTAACTCAATGGCTACGTTTGTGTATTAAATGCTTTATGATCATATTAAAAAGCTTCAAAGTTTTCATTTATTCAAAACTTACAGGAACGAAAGGTTCCGTAAAAGTATTTTACGTCCAGGAAAAAGACGGAATTTCACGAATTAAAAACCAATTAATAATAATAGACACTCCAGTCTCAACACTTATGAAATATATTTAGACCGAGGATCACCTTTAAAGCTAGTACCGTACTTCCTCTGAATCACAATAAAAAAGGGAAAAAAATACTTAAGCTAAATATGTCTTTTTTAGCTATAGGAAGAACGTTTTTTTTTTTTTCTTGTAAATAACCACTTTATAAGGAAATAAATTAGATTAAAAGATGGTTACTTACATAAACGTTCACTAATAATATGTTTACGTATTCCAAAAGCATTTGATTAAACCAATTATCTACGAATTTCGTTCAATAAACATATACTGTTTAGTTTTCATTTTATAAGTAGACATGTTAACGTCATTTTTCACATTGGTGTTTGGAAACTTTCTATGGAAATATACAACATACGCAGCAAGTTTGTATTCTAATTAAAAAAAAATCTTCATTAAGAAAAAATAGTTATTTCTATCAACATATTGCCCTTTTTTCGTCTTAAAAATAGTATTGTATATCCATAATCATATTACCATATTTTTATATACATTTAGAAGTTAACGTAGATTAACACCTTAAACAACATGAGTATTTAATAGAAAAAATAATTAACATTTCCTCAATTAACTGTATCAAATTTAACAATGTTTTACTTTGTGGGACAAAACGATTTGGAAACATGTTCCGAAATTAACGAAGCCGTATACCTACACCTATATATATTCTTGTCTTAGGGCACATTTTCTCCAATCATGAGATTCTTTGTGGTGCCGCCCGTCCCCCCACTCAACCGCCACCAAATATTAAAAAATAAATAAGATTGTAATTTTTATAGAATACGCAAAAAATGTATGGACAATATTTTTATTTTGAAAATATTAGCTAACCTACTGTAAAATCCATTATAAACTATCATGTTGAGCCTACCCCGACCACTTCATATGTACACCTACAGTTTTACCCTTATAAATTTGTAGCCAACTGTTGAATATGGTGTATGTAAACTGTAATGGTAGACAATATGTATTCAATGAAAAGTAAGGAGAGATTCACTAAGCTTTGTTTGGCTTAGTGAACATAATAGACTTTCAAACCTGATGGATCTGGTTATGAACCTTAGCGAGAAACTTTAGACCTTTTAAGGTCCTGGGGGAAATGAAGGTGGCTGGGCGTTGTACTAGCTACTGAAACAGATGAATTCTACACTTCTGCTGCCCAGATGAGCCCTTAGGGGCTTAATGGAACCTGGTATTCTAATATCTACAGAGGCAGGATGTGTTAATAAGATTCCCAGAGCTAATGGGGAGATAAATTTAGCTAACGCCAAACATATAGTTTAAAACGTCCAAAGATCCCATAGAAAAATTAGCATTCGGCATTGGATTGAAAAGGGACAAATGAGTCGTTCCGTGAGCGGGGCATTTTATTAACTGCCTGGGGGGGGGGGTATTTTTAAGTGCCGTTTTACCTCAGAAAACGAACTTCAGCCGTAATAGATAGTTCTCATTCCAAATCGTTTTGGTTTTTAATCCTTTTTTTTTCACTATTGTTAATGATATTTAAAAAAAATGAATACCTTAATAAAAAATGCATCTTTCCATGGATGAAATCTCTTACGATTAATTCGTCGAACTCCGAATCGGTTATAAGTAAGTCTGTTGTTTTTTTTTGTATTGTAATCAGACAATAAAGATGGACCCATTGCTGGACTCCTATGAAAACTCGATTATTTACATTTGTGTGCTTCAAAGAGATGACGGCATATGTCGAACTAAGCGAAGGAAATAACCCCTCCCCCCACCAATGAGGACAATGAGTGCTCGGTTACATATTTCGAGTACAAATTTTAATTTGAATTAAAATTTGTATCAAAAATCGATCAATATTTGAATTTTTCCTATTCATAAATAATATAAAAATTAAACTATCCGTTTCTCGATCCCACGACAAGGACACATTATTTTTTTTTTCATCTCTTGTAGTTATTTAAAACAACTCTCTGTCACCGTAGGGTGGAGAAGTCTGCTGTACTTATATACAATAAACGGTAATTTATCTTTTAAGAGACAGAAACTATTTTGATAACATTAGAAACATCAGAATACATTTTAAAAGCTTCTAGGATGGATAAATCTTACATCCGTATATTTTTTTGTTGACAATAATTTCAACTCCTATTCATAGATTCAACAAACTAAAGGATAAATTATTTCAATAAAAAAAAAATTGCCAAAGAGATCTAATAAGTTGTTGTTTCCTTTCATTAAAACAACCAAAATGAAACATTATTAAAAAAAAATTCAATAAAAAAAATAATAATTATCGTGCGAGGAATCGAACCTGGTAACCAGCATGTAAGGCAAGTAGTTTAGCCTGATAGCAACCATAGCCATGATTAATATTTTAAACTGGATTACTGTTGTATTCTTGATTATTGCTGTCGATGTAACGCAGACAGGCGCGAGGCGGAAATTAATTATATTGATGAATTGATCTATCGCTAATCTGAAAACTAGATTTTTCACAAACGGCTACATATATCTTAATGCAGGATCGAAAGGGATTTCGTTTAATATCTTTTGGCTGCCACAGCTGCATAGCTCTTGGTGAACTTCTTAAAGTCTTATTCAATCTTCTCTTCAGCAAACTTTTTTTTATAAGAGTTCTGGGTGCCACTAAGTGCTTATTGGCCAATGCTGAAGCAATCTCTGTTGACGTGGATGTGGATTACGTTTAAGAATAATACAGGCATATGAAACGAAACGCAGCTAACAGAATTAATTTTATTTTCCTAATAATGCAGCGCTAATCTGATGCAGCCGCCTCTTTGTATGAAAGCATATCTAGCACTAAGGTGCAGTTTATTTAGCGCTGGCAAATATTGGACAAATTCAACGCAATAGTCATGTTCTCTCTCATTTATATCTATTTTGTTATTGATCTAAAAAAATCACGACTTTTTAACAGGTCAATCAAGCTTTAAATGTCTTCCAATTGAAGAAGGTGTAGAAGGTCAGTTATGTATTACACTATTTGTTCTTAAAAATGAAAACTCTGAACTATTTCTTGAACATAGTGGCCACACAGTAGTACATTGCTCTCACTTTCCGGTATGCCAGAAAGTATTTCCAGAATATTTCATAAATCATTTGACGTCAGAAGGTTCTCTAAAGCTAGATGTATTCAGCAGAGGTCAAAATGGTTTAAAGAATGTTTCACCTGAAGGTGAATGGGGTCTCATTTCAGTGAATAAAAAGACAAGTCAAAAAAATTGGAGCCATTATTGCCACGTTAAAACTTACGGTAAGAATATTTAAAATTAAAAAATAAAACTTTTTTTATATAGAATTAGACAGGCTGATATAAGGATCAATAAAACTAAACAAATACAAATAATAAGAATAAAATTAATTTTCATACATCAAAAATGTATTAAAAATACTTTTATAAATCCAGATATAAAATAAAATAGAAAAAATAAAAAGGTATTTTGTTTAAACACACTATGCATGTCATAACTAATTGCTTATCTTGTTTTGTCGGCGCTTCTTCATATTTTTTTTTTTTGGAATCTGTGGAACTGATCATCCTGTCGAATGCAATATACGTAGAAACATATTAAGGTTTCTTGTGACTGGCTATGAAAGTTATGCGTGTGAGCGCTCGCTGGTCCAGTCTATTTGTGTCCACACATATATAACAACAGATCGGTCAAACGTTTTGTTTATTAGTTTGAAAAACATTTTATGCAATGTTTTTTTTTTTACTTTTTGAAAGTTTTTCATTACTTTAAATACTTTGGTTTTTATTTTTTTAATTGTAAAAATACGTTGTTTTTTTTTTTTGTTTTTCATTTTGCCTGTAGATGATATACACATATTGTTACTTTTAATTTTGTATAAGTTATATTCTGAAAAAGTTATCTGATTAACATTGATAGATTTTACAACACTCTATCTTCATCATTAAACATCTATAGAAAATGATCTTCATAGGTTTCCAAATCTTTTTAAGATGACATATTGGTTGATTGTTTTAATTTTATAAATTGCTTTAACTAATTTAAAAAAAAAACCGATATGCTATATTTCTTGTTTTTTTTTTCTTGATACCGATCCTAAAACCTTGTCAGTATTCAATACATGATATGAGGGCAATTGTTCTACAATTATTTTTAATATGGACAGTTCGAAGTGACGAAGTTATTTGTCAAGCGAAAGTAAAGAAGAAAGGTTATCAAGTGGACTGTACTTCTGAAAAAATGTTTCCTCGAGGACTTTGCCAGTTTGTTGTCAAAAACAATGAGGTAAGGGATTCAGTTTGGAATTATAAAAAAAATCCATAATTAAATTGAAGCAGAGCAGTATGTATCTATTGTTGCTCCCTGTTCGAGCCACATGTTTTGGCGCCTTTCTCCCAATCTGAAAAGTGAAAAAAACATTTAACAGCTCCATTTCAACGCCCCCTTCTAACTCGTGACATCAGATTTTTTCTATGACATTTCTTTAATGAATATAAAGCTAAACATAAGAATATGGTCAATATTTTTACTAATATGAGTCATTTTTCATGGTTTATCTATGTCCTGGTCATAAAATCAAAGTTGTAATTTAATAATTGGTATTTTCTATGTGTATTATTAGGAAATAGCATTTTATAGACAAGGCCGACATTGTGAATATTTTTTTCAGGTAATAGTTTAGCAACAAATGCTAGTCTTAAAATAGACAATGCAAATATTTAACTCAAGTAAACTGATTCATTTGAAATGCGAAAAGAGTTTTTATCCGCTTTCAGTATAACTCAGATTATCATGTGACTTAAAACTAACGGGAATTCGGGTTTTTCGGTTTCATCTGAATGGCGGAAAAGAAAAGAAAAACATGTAATGTTATGCAATTAAAAAAACCTGTAATCACTGAATTTATTTAATTTATGTATATAAAGGACTCAATCTTATCCAAAGCACAACAATAATTAGAACTTCAATTATCTTAAATAAAAAACAAAAAATTAAACAGAGAATTTCGTTTTTCTGTCAATTTCCACATTTAAATAGAGGTGACGAAACAAGTTGACCTGTTATCTAAAAAAAAAAATTAGATTGCACCTGACCTGACAACAAGTTCAATTTTTCATATGTATTATCTTTTTTTTTTATTGAAATAAGAACATGGAGTGTTATCAACCTGGAATAATATTTTTCATTTCACCTGCGGATAAGGGCCGATCCCTAATTCATTTATAAATTCATTTTTAAGGCATCTATGGAAGCAATATTTTTGTTATAACTGGGGACGTAACTGAAGCATTTGGTGTACCCCCATTAGTAATTGTTAGACTTATACGAATTTAGTTTTTTCGTTTTCCTACAATAAAACGCTTTAGGTTTTTTTTTCAAAAGTATATCTGAGCTGCTGGACTTTATGCAGGATAGGCAACTAGGGAGAAATGTGTCTGTTAGGACAACACAGTTAAGGTGTCCTAGCGTTCTCCAAACGACCGCGCCGGTTATGTGCATGATGATGATGACGATAATGATAACGATGATAATGATGATAATGATGATGATGTTGATAATGTTGATAATGATGATGATAGTGATAATGATGATGATGATGATGATGATGTTGATAATGTTGATAATGATGATGATGTTGATAATGGTGATAATGATGATGATAGTGATAATGATGATGATAGTGATAATGATGATGATGATGATGATGATGATGATGATGATGTTGATAATGTTGATAATGATGATGATAGTGATAATGATGATGATATTGATGATGATGATGATATTGATCATGATGATGATAATGATGTTGATGATGATGAATATTCTTTTTACCTGCAGAAACTGCTGGATCTTTCTAAGAACGATATCGAATATCGATACAATGAAATATTCGGACGAAAGGTGTATTACGATACCCAATGTTCGTTACTGATCATTAATTCTAGAATCAGCCCTGGACATTACGATGTAGCCATAGCCATGTATCCAAACGTCAGTGGTAGCAATGAGGATGTGAAATATGGTACAAATGGATCACTTACATTTTACGTAGGTCAGTGACTAAAGACTTATAAAATATCGCTAACTGGGTTACTCAGTATTCAGAAACAACGGATGTTGCGTTGAAAGGCTCGATAACACGCTAAGTACTTTTATAAGATCATTAAAAACACATAACCTACTTTTAAAGAGCTTTGAATGTTATGTAATTTTATAAACGCTTATATATATATATATATATATATATATATATATATATATATAGATAGATAGATAGATAGATGTGTGTGTGTGTGATTGTGATTGTGGGTGTGTACGTGTGCGTGTGTTTATCTGAAACATATGTAGGCCTACTTATGGGGCAATCGTTAGGGCTCGTCCATTAATAGTTAACAAATTGTATCACTTTTTGGACCACTCCACCCCCCCCCCCCTCAAAATTGTCATCAACTTTTGGTGACCCCCCACTAGTTAAATAATGTAGTTTTTAATCCCCCTCCCCCCAAATATATCAACTTATAAAAAACGTAAAAAAACTAGTATAAACAAAAAATCACTCTCCCCCACCCCCCCCCCTTTCCAAATATACGGTCAATTAACAAACTTTAAACTCCGCCCCCATAATTGTAATCTTTGAAATCTTATTTGACTAATATAACAAAATCAATGGGCCTAATTCCTTACATAACGAGCTTTAACAGAAACCCAAACCCACAACTTTATAGTATAACAGTATGCAGCTCCTCGATGTGTTTTGTTTATACTATATAAACTTTTAATCTGCATTTACTCGTAAGTCCTAAACACAATATCCGGCATAGTACAAAATTTTTATCGGCAATAAGATGAATAATCATAAATAGGATTAGGTGATGATGTAAAAAAGAATTGACTAAGAATTTCCGTATTGAAAAAAGGTTCATGTTATTATTAAATGTAAGGCATTTGGCTGTATCCGGGAATGACCGAATGTTATTGTGCAAAATTAGGTCGAATAGTTCGAAGGTCTACCGTATCTTTCTAATAAAATAATAATACTTTGTTAAATTTAGAAATGCATTTTAGCTAACAAGGCAATACTAAAATTTTTAAAAAAATGTGTTATTGAGGATTATCAAAATTCATTGTTTTACTAGATGAAAGAGGATGATGAAAGAAGGGGACCATAAAGCAGTCCCATTAGTGGTTTAAAGTATCTAAGAGATTCCCCTTCCTCCATCACACGCACACACACTTCATTCACTCCCACTCCCCCCCCCCCAAAGTTATACTACTGTCAACTTTTTTCAGACCCCCCCCCTCCTCACCCCTAAGCTATTGATGCATTTAATGGACGAGCCCTGAGACCCTCTTTAAAAAGCCCATATTGGGCCCCCCCTTTGCAGTGAGGGGGGTGGGATCTAGTTCTCACTCATTCTCTCAATTTATCTCTAATTCTATATCTCTCTCATTCTCTCTCTCTCTCTCTCATTCTTAGATTTTCTCTCATTCTCTTACTCATTCTCTTTCTTTCATTCTATATCTTTCTCGCATTCTCTCTTTCCATATCTCTCTCATTCTCTCTCTTATTTTCTTTCTCATTCTCACTCATTCTATCTCTCATTCTTTGATTTTCTCTCATTCTCTTACTCATTCGCTTTCTCTCATTCTCTCATTCTCGATCTATCTCATTCTTTCTCGCATTCTCTTTTTCCACCTCTCTCTCATTATTTCTCTCTCTCACTCTCTCTCTCTCTCTAGATGGATGGATTACATGAACAAAACATTTTGTTTTCAAAAGTTTTAAAACTTCTTGATTAATTATTCTAAACACTAAAGGAAGTATTTTCAATGTACCAGCCCGCTACCCACCTGTGGATGGGTGGGTGTTTTGCGACAAAATTTAAATGTATAAAAAAAAACTTTCAAGAATAACTTGAATTTATTACTATTTATCTCTGTGTCGACGAGATTTAAATTTTGGCAAATCTGTTACGTAAAGTATTAAAATCTACGCAATTGATAACTCTACTTCTCACGTATGTCACGTTAACTAAAATAGTTTTCATTGTCGGCCGAGGAGCTTAATGTTTGAGGACCACTGAACAAGGGGGTGTCACGTTATTAACTGATTTTAATTATATTGATTTTCCACTGATTAAAATATTTGACAGCCGAACCTGAAGTAAGCCTAGACGCTTGTGAAAGCATCGTAGAAGAGGGAGCTTTAGTGGAATGTACGTGTGTTTCTTTTGAGAGAGTCATTGTTGTTAAAATTATGTGGATGGAAGGTGACAAAACAATCAGTAAAATTGATAATCAAACTCTCCGTTTTATCGCCAGAAGAAATAGCGCTGGTAAGTAAAACATATTTTTGTATAATTACGTACAGGTGTTATATGCATGTATGTACATAGTGAGAGAAATAGATATGCGAACTGATATATACATAATATTATCTATATAAATAATCTTCATCTTAAGTCTGTCTGCTGTAGATTAAAAGTAAGAATACGAATACTGTTTCCTTGCCTGCATGTCGATTCGATAAATATTTTTTTTTTAAATTCTCATGAGATAAAATAAGTAACTTCACAACCATATAAATTACATTGACCTATTCATTATATTCTCAAATTTAAACTTTGTTATACCTTAATGCAAAGGTTTTGCTGGCTACAGCTAGGATATAAACTAGTACGCGTCCGTCTAAAGGGGCTTCATCAGATGTCTTGTCAGGTTTTCTTCCCTTTGGATTCTCTATTACAAACATTGAATACACTGTTAACAGTCTTATTGGTAACCAATATCAAAATACTAATATTAGTAAATTACGGATTATAATGAAATCTTTATTTCAGTTTTCTATTGCCTGGCTATAGATCAATTTGGTCTTCAAAGCAAGCGTCTGACTTACGAGCCATTTATATTGTGTATGTTGAAATTACTGCTTTTTAATACATACATATATATATATATATATATATATATATATATATATAGATAGATAGATAGATAGATAGATATATGATTAAACTAAAACGAAGAAGCACAACAATACATTTAATATCATGATTTTCGTCACATGCTGTTTTTGTTGCAATTGTTTTTTTTTTCTGCGCCTAATGTAAACAAAATTTGTTTAGCCCTTTATAGATAAACTTAATTTATTACAAACTTTAGAATAGATCGTACAACTATTTACACATAACAATTACCATGAATGTTTTCTCACCATTACAATAACCAAACCTCCCAAGATAATTATCATTTGTTTTTTCATATTTAATTTACAGTATATATGTTTTCTTAGTTGGCCATTGAGTAAAAAGTGGCTTCGGTTTATTTCAGACATGTATTAGGATTTCAATAAATGAAATTTTGTTATATTATATAGTAGATACTTCACATATTAAAACGACATTATGTTTCTAAGATAAAACGTATTTGATCAAAATACGTATACCATTGTTTACATCTACAAATATTCGTAATTTTATCTAATGAACTTTATATTTAATTATTTTACTGCAGCTAAGTGTGATCTTATGACATGCAGCCTTATGATGGATGATGACATCCTTGACATTTCATGTACGGTATTAAAAGTCTACCCAGTTGCTACGTGCATTTTCAACATACAATCAAATGCAGTAAGTCAATTTTCGATAATAAGTCTAACCTTAGGTTGAGTGAGGGCCGGATTTACAGCCTAGGGCACCCGCCAAATATACGGGAACCCCTAAGTGTTGAGTAGTTTACACAAATTAAAAAAAAAAAAAAGCTACTTAGTAATATTTTTTTTTTATTTTTTTCAAAATGAAATTTTTGTTGGCCAATAATTGTACATCCGGCTCTGGGTAGAGCCATGACTAGCGTATCTGCCGTCCAGGGAGTGTCAACAACATTTTCCTTTAACCCTCCCCCCCCCTACACACACACGCGCGCGCGCGCGCGCATAAAAGGCTTTGAGCACAACTTTAAATCATATTTTGTATTACAAATTAGTCCTAACAGGCGTATATACTATGCTCCCGATTGTCGACTGGATCACTGGTTCGATCTCCGGAGAGGACCAGTGGATATTACAGGTCATGGTTAAAGTCTCCCACATATCTCCCGTGCTGAGAAGAAAGTATGAAAAAAAAAGCATGTACAGGATGCTGTATTATATTTATTTTTTTATTAGAAATAAAAAAAAACACATTTTAATTCTGATGGCTAACTAATAATCACTTTGTTGAAAAAAAAAAACGACTCGAATTTAAATGGAATTAATAAAAACAGAATGACTTTCTATATTGAAATAAATATTTCTTGAAGATTTCATTTATGAATATTTCTGCACGTGTTTTTATCTAAAGCCAATCAATCCATCATGCATTTCATTAATTGGTCTCCCCCATAAAGTTTTCATCCCTACCACGCCCATGACAATTTCTAAATAACCAGTTACTTCCTAGTTACGACATTTGATTCACTTAAACAACATTGTCTTGTTTTTTTATGTCACTGTAGACTAACTTTTCGGGAAATGTGACATATAATCATGTCACTCGGCCTGGTGTTCCAATCTACTATGACACAGTATGCAGATATACTTCGTCAAGAACTGACCTTCAACCCGGGCAATATACGGTACAAGTAACTTCATTCCCTACGATAAACAGTTCAAAGAGTATAAATTTATACTCTACTGCACAGCTACTTCATTTTTCAATACGTACGTATATTTAACCATTTATTTTCTTTTATTAATTCTTTATGCGAACTATTATTAATTGACAGATAAAGAATCCAACTTAATATTAAAGCATAAAACTGTCTTTATAATGAGTAGCATTTATAATTTACTGTAATGCGCATATTGCTGTACATTTGTATTTCTCTCTTACTACTTATAATAATAATAATCTCAGTTAATACGCATGGTTAATACTGATAAGCCTTCCAATGTGATGAAAGAATTAGGATGACTTAGATATATGTGTATCGCCATCATCAGTGTTGTGTGTAGAGATAAGTTGACGTTAGGGTTAGATATTACTAGAGTATAGAGATGAGTAAAAACATAGAAAAATTTGTAAACGAAGAGAGTCAGTAGACTAGTTGATAGTTTTAGAAGATCTCTGAAGTGAGACGGATGGCCGAGTGGTGTAGATTCTCGACCTGAGAGTCCTGGGTTCGATCCTCGGTAAGGCCCATGGAATTTTTCCAGGTGAAATTTGGTTCAAAGTCGTCTCACGATTCCATCCAGCTTTAAATGGGTACCTGACTTTAAGTTGGGGGAAGTAAAGGCGGATGGGCGTTGTGCTAACCACACAATCCCTCAATATGCCGAGGTTATAGAAACAGATGAACTCTACATTTTATCTGCCACGATGGTCCGTGAAGGCTAAAGGAACTTTACTTTTTTTTACTAGCCTTTAAATAAGTGTTAATGTTGTGAGCTGTACAGAGTTTGTTATTTTATATAAATGTTACAGTAAAGTTTAATTATAAAGTAACATTTAACCAGCCTAAAAAAACTAACTTAAACGTCTTGTAAATCTTAAATGTAATTCATTACTCTACTTTTAACTTTTTCAATTTTTTTAATAATTAATATCGTCCTTTGTCAATTTAACGTAAAGTATTTCATTTGAGAACTTCAACAAATGCAAGATTAATAATATTACTTTTCTTTTTTAAAGTGTTTATGTCGTTAATTATATTTTAAAGGAGCAATGAAAACAAACGAACCTGAAAATCCCTCTATACCAGAGACCAAGACAAGCTATATCATCCTCGTTATAGTATTTACTACAGTGGTCTTGATGCTATTAGGATGCCTGTCGTGCTTGGCTAGCTGCATTCTACGCAGGACAAAATCAAGTAAATTCTCTTTTTAAATGAAAAAAGTAAACTATTTTTCATTGAAAAATTAAATCAATAAGCGTGCTTTGAAACGTTGATCAATATATTTTGCTAATATTAAATATTAACAAAAATAAGACAATTGATTACTCGATATGTTATCGATTCTTATTTAGATTTCATTTTTTAGTAAATTTTAATAATTATATTCTGTAGTCAATGCAAGAATATAACACTAGTAGCATTTGTCGTAAAAAAAAAAAAAAAATTTAAAGATGGATAATAAAAAAAATGAACGTCCGTGGTTTCGTAGCTGTAGAGACGATTTAGACTGTGTCATAAAACATGACATTATTAACTTTTGTTGATTAAAATGTGTTAAGACAGCATTACTTCCTTCAGTTTGTTCATTATTTTTCATAAATTCCTAGTTTTATGTTGTACTAAATTTTTAATCGTCAGGCTGAGCGCAAAAAAAAAAAATTTCAATTTGTCTCTTTTTTACAATTTAAGGCAAAATCAATCCTAGTGACATTAGGCAAAACGCAGAAACTCGTTTATCAACGATTGCAACTGTAAACAGTGACGGAAACGACTACATCCTAGACTATGAGAACAATGTCCCTGATGAGCCACCGCTAGACCTAGTCGCATCCAGCAGCAGGTCTCTGCAACATCCACAGCCCGGAATCCAGCACAAGGTCTACATCGGCCCCATCGATGTCAACGTCAGCGTAGATACGGCCAAGCCGCAGACGAGTGCAACGGACTGCACCGTCAGTCAGGATAGCATCGATGGTATAGATCTAATGGGGGTCAGCTTTAACAACGGCCACTCGTCTGATGATGAGTACATTTCACCCATCGACGATGATTCAACTGCCAGGAGCGTTTTGTCAGACGGTCCAATATATGACACCACCGGAGGTGCGTCTACAACCGATCAGATGTATGACTTTGCCGCAAGTGTGATGTCAAGTGAAGCAATATATGAGGGTCTGTCTCATGAAGACTCCTTGAAATAGTTTGTGTACACATACACACACACTTACACACACAGTGACCATTACTATAAAGACGTCGCTTAGCCTATGGTGACTTGACGTCTTGGAATACCCGAAAACCATCCCACTTCCACATCATCATGCGTCGTAAAGTCCCAGAATTGTCAGGAAACGTAACATCAGTTAATAAATTTAGCAAGTGTATAAATCTTAATCATGTTGCATTATTTTGCGCCAGTGGTATAATACAAATTAAGGCGAATTTTTTTATTTACCAAGTCGATATAGAGCAAGTCTATATAAAACTAAAACATAAATTTTGAAATAGCCTAATAAATATGTGGGTCATTGCTCGTTCAGCAATCGAAACATTGGCAAAATATTTTCTTAAGTTTAACAATGCCACAATCGTTTATAGTGGATTCTACAGGGCTGATATGATCTAGCAACAAAATTTGGTTTGATCTCCCAAGAAAGCGAATTTCTTAAAAATAGTTTATAATTTCATTTTCAGCTAAAATAAATTTTAAAATCTAAAAAAAAAAAAACATGTTGTTGTAAAGATATAGTAGACTTTCGACTAACCGACCAATACCTTTCCCGATACTGCCAATATGCCGGATAATCCCTAGATCTAGATATAATAATTAGCAGCCTTACATATACTGATAAAATGAGCCTTGTTAATTACTGACTCTCTATACCAATTTTTGAAATATAATTTTTATGGGGGGGGGGGGGTGGAGGGGGGTGAAGTGAGTAATTTATAACATCTCGTCAATTTAGTGACTTTTAAAGGATGCATCATTTAATCATGACCTAAGCGCTCGTATTAAACTTGTTTTTAATGTTTGTTTGGTTTTGTTTTGTTTGTTTTTTTGTTTTGTTTTTGTTTTTATAAACATGTAGATTGTTTGAGAAGTATTTTCAAAGTAAACGACTGGTCATATGTAGCGGAAGTAGATAGTCAAGTACTCTCAAGCGACAGCATTTTTTAAATAGAATTGTTCGTTAATTTTGAAATTTTTTTTTTAAATATTTAAATGAAGATGAATACTTTATTTTAGTTCTTAACTTTGTTTGGCTTATATTTGTCTATGAAAATCGTATGATACCTAAAATCTAACTAAAAATATTTTGGAGCTTAATTATGCACGAAATCATCCTAGTATTTTCTGAAGAATATTTTATTATACAAGAGCATGCGGCCTTTTGCATAAACACTTGCGGCCCATAAAAATTATTCAGAAACCACACGAACATTCGGTTTTTTTTTTTGGTGAACTCTAACATCTTTTTTTTTCCTATTCTAACTTTCTAGCTTCTAAATGCTGGTGTACTTGATGACAGAAATCTTGCTATGGATGAACTTTGGGTCTTTTATTTTGCCTAGCGCTATACAAATTTTAAATTTGACCTGTTTTTTGTTTTGTTTTTTTGAAAGGACACTATTTCTGAGCCATCTTGTTACCAAACATGCCTTTACTATTTATATATTTGGGCTGGTTCCAGTTTCTTGCATGTTTGCATTGATAACAATCAGGATCGCAGTAAAGATTGTCAATCAGAAGACTTGTCAATGGCTTCATTTAAATGTATATTTGGATTGCTAACAGTCAGGACCGCTGTAAAGATAGCCAATCAGAAGACTTGTCAGTGGCTTCATTAAAATTGACTAGTCAGTGGAGTGGGTAGAAAGGGCCTCCCCATCCCCGAATAAATGTCCACAATTTGAAAGCAGCGTTCTTGTTAGTGTTCTTTGCTTAAAGCAGTCAAATGTTTATTTTCATCGGGCCCGCAAATGCAATGCCTCACCTTCCACAAAAAGGGATCTGTTTTAACAGTTGCCTATAATTCGTTAATCCACAATAATAATATAAATAATAGAGATTTGAGTTCTGCATAAATCGAAAGTAAAGAATTAATACGACAGTATTCCAAGTTTAAAATACAATCATAAATAAATCGGATCTGCCCGAAACCAAAAAATAACCTAGTCTACCAATCTAGCCTAAGGGGATATTACTCTATGCAAAGGTTTTGCAGGGTGCATCTAAAAATTAATTAATGTAGATGGACGTCAAATATTTCGTATAAGTAATGCAAATCATTTAACAACACTTTGAAAAATATCAGTTATATTAATTATAAACTTTAATATAACCTTGTGTTAGTGAGATAAATCAATACGTTAAAAAATGTTCAGATATATTAATGGTTAATGTATTATCGATTGCTTTAATTTGATTCGCAGATAAAGTTAATTGGACTGTCGCAAGGAATATCATTAAGCTTGTCTGCTCGCACTTCTATGTAAAAGTGGCGACAATCTTCACCAGTTTTATAATCATCAGGTTGTCTGTCTTGCCAATTGAAAAATGTCACAATTCTTCCCGTTCGTGGGAAAATCCAGCGGCCTTCTTCTTTTTCATCTGTTCCCGCAATCAGCACATTATCCCGACCATACTTCTTGGCCAGCTCTAGAGCGACTTGAAGTTCTACTAAATCATCCACCTCTATCAAGTAGCTGTCGTGGTCCGAACAGATTTTAATGGCTTCAGAAGATTGACTGACTTTCTGTCTTGATAAGTAATATGTCTTACCATTGTTAATCTCTTGGGGAAAGAAAACTTGATTGTATAAATTTCTATTTGCTTTAGAAGGCCTGCATACATCTTCTGAAACTTCATAACTTACGTTCAACATTTCAGTCAAGTTCCAGGAAAAACCATTCCTATCCGTACCAGTCACAAGGCATTGATAAGTTCCGACATCATTTAAACCGGGTCTTGTCCAGCGCAAATTGAGTAGAGACTCGATATCGCTCGTCAAGTTTCCAGTTATTATCATGTCTTCCTCATTGACGGAACTTATAAAACCGTCCGTTCTGGTAATGTATGCGAGAATCTCGAATTCTTGATTTAGTTTTCTGGACAGTGTGATGGATGTTATGTTTGCTACATCGATGGAACATTTTATAGAGATTTCTTTGGTATGGCCGATTGTAATGACTGAAGGTCCTGACTTAAACTTTATATTACATCCTGTCATGAAAAGTAAATATGCATATTTTTACGAATAGTATAATTAATACACCTAAACATTAGTGAATTATACATTATGAGTGCATTAAAGAAATGTTCATGTTTTAAATTGTTATACAAATAAACAATAGTTATACAAACAGAATACATGTACAAATGATTATATAGAACCTCATGTTTGAAATTTTAATCAGAAACTGGCCTAAAACTATCTATATAAATATTTTCCGTCTCAAGTCTGTCTGCTCTAAATCGAAAGAAAGAACTTGTATCCTGTTTAAATACTAATGGTCTCTTGTCTACGTCTTGATTTATTAAATGAAGCTTCTTTTAAATTCTCATAATCTACAGTAAATTTACACATAATTACATTGAACTATTCTTGATTACATCAAAGTTGAATTTGGCCTATCTCTATGCAAAAGTTTTGCAGGGTACATCTAGTTTTAAATATTGTTCCATTAGTCCTAATTGAATCCATACCACATTTAATAAAAAAGAAAACATCTTGTTAACAGATACTTATACTTCTTGTTATCACAATAATCATAAACACAACAAACTTTCCAACAATCATATTCATCATGACATGATCAATTAAAAACTAATGCTGCAAAAACAAAAACAAAAAATGATACTTTGATGCATTTTTAAAAAGAGTATCATACAACATAAGACAGAAAACATCTGCTGTTGCTTGATAAGATGGAGATGAGCCATGTCAAAAATTAACCGTCACACTAAAACGTTTTCTAAATATTCGGCTGCATTTTAAGACGTCTGTATTATAAAATGAGTTTGGGGGTGGGGGACGGAATATCTTAATACTACGACATAATGGGGGTGGGGGACGGAATATCTTAATACTACGACATAATGGGGGTGGGGGATCGGAATATCTTAATACTACGACATAATGGGGGTGGGGGACGGAATATCTTAATACTACGACATAATGGGTAATGGGGGACGGAATATCTTAATACTACGACAATAAAAGGGGTGGGGATTGAATATCTTAATACTACTGACATAATGGGGGTGGGGGACGGAATATCTTAATACTACGACTATAATGGGGTGTGGGGACGGAATATCTTAATACTACGACATAATGGGGATGGGGACGGAATATCTTAATACTACGACATAATGGGGGTGGGGGACGGAATATCTTAATACTACGACATAATGGGGGTGGGGGACTGAATATCTTAATACTACGACATAATGGGGGTGGGGGACGGAATATCTTAATACTACGACATAATGGGGGGGTGGGGGACGGAATATCTTAATACTACGACATAATGGGGGTGGGGGACGGAATATCTTAATACTACGACATAATGGGGGTGGGGGACGGAATATCTTAATACTACGACATAATGGGGGTGGGGGACGGAATATCTTAATACTACGACATAATGGGGGTAGGGGACGGAATATCTTAATACTACGACATAATGGGGGTAGGGGACGGAATATCTTAATACTACGACATAATGGGGGTGGGGGACGGAATATCTTAATACTACGACATAATGGGGGTGGGGGACGGAATATCTTAATACTACGACATAATGGGGGTAGGGGACGGAATATCTTAATACTACGACATAATGGGGGTGGGGGACGGAATATCTTAATACTACGACATAATGGGGGTGGGGGACGGAATATCTTAATACTACGACATAATGGGGGTAGGGGACGGAATATCTTAATACTATGACATAATGGGGGTAGGGGACGGGGACCGGGGGGGGGTCATCATTCACATTTTTTTTCGATGTATGTTTTATGTGAACTCGTATAAAAATTAATTAAAAAATTTATAAAAACACGTATTTATTAATTTTGTTTAAAGTGAGTGTTTTTGTGTGTATTTATCTTATACAGTTGATAGGTGAACGTGTTTTTAATTTGGGTCATCATATGACGCTCTCGCGTCTGTGCCTTTTTTTTTAGCATAATTGCTTATTGATTTCTGATTTGTAACAATGATTAAAACATTTTCATAGGTCGCTCAAAATTGAAATAGATCTTTAATTCCATAAACCATCAATGGGAGGGTTATTATGGAGCACTTCTCTCATCCCCGCCGTAGCCGATAGTGCTATAGCGATGGAGGCAATACGGTAGCGTGCGGGGGGGGGGGCGAGATGGCCGGGCCCACCCTGCGTTTTATCTGGCACCCCTGCTTATTTGTTCTACTTAGTAAAATGTATTACCTGCCCCCCCCCCGCTATTGTAGAATGTCTGCCCCCCCCCTGTAGAATTTTCACGCTACGGGGCTGGAGTCATAGCGGCGACTTTAAGCATGGCCTGAAAAATCCATTGGTCCTCATCGGAGATCGAACCTGGGACCGTCAGGTCGACAGTTCTTAGCGCACGACCATCCGGTCCACCTGATCATTTCAGATATATTTCTTTAGTTAAGCCGATGGTTTTAAGGATAAAGGTCTTGTTTCAAATCTTACATAAACTATAATCATAAAAAAACAAAACACTACATTCTCAAGACTGCAAAGGCATATTGGAAAAGCCCCCAAGGAATTTATTACAATTT